>CM031235.1:947088900-947108900 GCA_018340775.1 Taxus wallichiana var. yunnanensis
ATCAATTAATTTCCCTTCCTCATTTCCCACAAAAATACACTTGAATTAATCAAATATAATTTGATTAATTATCCATTCAAATCTAAAAATAATCTAATCCTCACAACATGTCATTATTCTCCATGTTTTCCACTATTGAATTAAAAATTCAAATTCAAATCCTCACCCACCATTCGTGGTCCCCACTCACCTAAAATCCTCCACTTATGAATTAAAAATATAATTCAAATCCTCACCCATTCTTCGTGGCCCCCACTCACCTAATATTGCCCACATTTTCAAACCATCCACCTAATCTTGCCCACATTTTCAAACCATCCACCTAATCTTGCCCACATTTTCAAACCACCCACTTAATCTTGCCCACATTTTCAAACCATGATTACTTAAATTAATTTAAGCTAATCACTCCCTCAGGCTATAAATACAACCTTACCCCTCCCCTCTAAACACACGGAGAATAAGCTTTCATGCCATATCTAAGTTCTTGCATCCTTTGAGCAAAGAACATCATTCTGCCTTGTCCTAATGCCAAAATAGCCTCATAATCCTTTTTCCCATCCAGTGCAAAGTAAGAGGATCGTTGTTGCAGGAAGGTCTTGCTCCGTCTTGAAGAAAAGCACCTACATATCACAAAATCAGGGCTCAATCCAAGTTTCCTAGCCCATTCTGAGGTTTGCTACGGAACGCGAAGGAGGAGGTATGATTATTGGTATTTTACTTCCTTGTTAGTAGTGTATTTTTCATAGCTTACATTCGGTTACTTTCGATCTGTTACCATTAATTTCCCAATTAGTGGTTTTATCTGTTCTTTGTTTATTATTGTTCATTATTATTTCCTTTTCTATTCCTTATGGTCTTCTTTGGTTAACCTTCACGCTTTGGGTAGTGTTTTTGTTGTGTGGTGTCTTGTGGTGTATCTGCAGGTTATAGCAACAATGAAACTATGCAGCTCATCCTGTCTTTGATCTCCTCGGTGCTTGGTGTTTAGTAGTTCTGATTTTGCTATTCACTCGTAATCTATAGAAACACAAGCACTAATCATTAGTTTATCATCTTAGTGTCATGGGACAACCAATCCGGAAAATATATTTATTTATTTCCTTTTGCTAAAATAACTGCTTTGTAGGAAGTTAATCATTTATTTATTTTTTTCTTTCTTTTATTTTAGTCAATCATTTTATGATCTAACTCTTTCTTTCTGATTATTGTTATTTTTTAACCTTGCTGTCAAAATTTTAGCTTCTCAGGTGAAGTACAGAAGTCAAAAAATAAAAAAACCAGCTCCTGGGACGTTTTTCTCACGTTTAAAATTTTCATTCAGAGCGTTCTCGTAGCCCATCTTCCGGAAGCCATAACTTTTGCTCCCGAACTCGGAATGACTTCATTTTTTTAACGGAAAGGTATTGAAAAGATCTATGCAATGAAAAAATAATTTTTAGATTTAGACTTACAGAAAAATTTTGGTTTCATTTCTTCTAACACCTGTCTTTTTAACAAAAAAACAACAAAATTATAGTTTTATTTATTTTTATTTTTTTTAATTTTTATTTCACGAAACATCCTCACACGTATGCTCTTTCCTCGCACTTCAAAAGTGATCTTGGAAATCAGAAACGTGAGGCCACTCAAGCTTTAGAAAATAATTTTTATTTTTAATTTTTTGCCTTACATTTAAATTTTCCACGAAAACACTTCTCGGTAACGTTTTCACCCTCTTCTTTCATCATTTTTCTTTTTTGTGAACATAATCATTATCGCTATTTCGCAATCATGATTAATTGCAATAATTATTAATATTTAAAAAAAAAAAAAAACTATTTTAATTGTATCCGCGTATGCTCTTTTCTTGCGCCTTCAAGCGATCTAGAAAATCAGAAACGGTCACAATTTTTTAGTTTCTTGTTCTAACATTGCAGGATCCTCTAGCTTTGTTTTTCAACTGTCATTTTAATAATTATTTTCCTTTGTCATATTCTTAATATTTGTTTGGTCGTTGGTTGTGTATGCTCTTTTCCTGCGCCTTTGAGCGATCTGGCAAATCAAAAACAACCACGATCACTTTTCTAACATTTCATTTGCAGGATAACTACTAATTTGTTTTCTGTAGAACCGCGTTCTTTGGAATATTGTCAAAAACAAAAACAAAAACAAAAACAACAAAATCCCATAAAAAATACCACCATTTAAAGACAATTCTTTGAAACAAAAAAAAAAAAAATACGCTCAGTGCACGTGATTATTTTCTGCTAGTGATTTATTTCAAGTTGGAAAGAACCACTGCGTTTAATCACTTTATCATATTGTTTTTGCACGTAGGCGACAAGGTGGATTTCATCACCACCAAAGCTACATCGGTGGCGTGGACTTGACTACCACGCACCAGCGGCATTTGCATCTGCATTGCACTTTGAGACCTAGTCTCATCACGGCGTCGGTATTTACCTGCAGCTTGTGCTCTTCACTTACGAGTAATCTTTGTCGTGCGGCAGTAGCATGCGAGTCACGCCTAAATAGGCTTTGTAACAACGAAGCTTTGGGCATCGTCCTGTAAATCTTCGGGGAGTTATAAGGACACCATACACATTCATCCCTCCATCACCTTCCACCTTTTCACAAAACACATTGGGCGTGGTGATTCACTCAAAAGCAGGCAAGTAAGAATTGGTGAGTCTCCTCCGGTGCTCTAAGGGTTCCCAGTACCAATTACTGTCCCGTCGAAATTAGGTATATCGGGACTAGGGTATATCGGAGGACGCATCTTCTTGGAGTAATAAGAGCTGCATCCACCATTTCACGGACATACTTGTATGATTGCATGAAACAATGATCATTCTGAAGAAGTTACCTCATAAGCCAAAACAATTGAATCCATGAGTATTTGCTTTTTTTGAAAACACAATAGTTTAGCATTTTTTTATCATAAAACTTGGTGATATCAATGTGTTCATTGTAAAAGTTCGAGACCCTAGTTGTGTTCCACAAAAAAATCGTTCTCGACCAATTCATACCAAGCGAAAACATCCAAACAATCCAACAACACAGACCAAAACATCACACCAATTTCATTAGCTCACTTTAGCCAATAATACATCATGCATGTCATAGCTTGTCTTGACTATATCGATAGATATTGAGTGACTTGCGTTCACTCCTTATCTCATCAATTGTCAGAACATTCTTTCTAGCTTGTTTCAAGCTATATCAAAATGACATTGAGTGACTTGTTTGAGTTCACTCATTATTTCATCAGCTATCGAGTTTAACAAAATCCCATCCGACACAAATCCCTTCAAAACTCATTTTGAGTTCACAACTGTGTTGAGTCACTTGTTTGAGTTACTCTTCCTATCAAAAATCTAGAGCTTGTTAAAGCCAAACCAATCAACATATTCATCATAGCTTGTTTGAGCTACATCCCACTTGTATTGAGTACCTTGTTTGAGTGTACTCCTTACATTTTCATCTGTTAAGCTTGTTTAATCCAAACCAATCAACATATTCATCATAGCTTGTTTGAGCTACATCCCACTTGTATTGAGTTTGTTTGATATCCTTACTTGTATCTGTTAAGCTTGTTTAATCCAGTAGCTTTTTTGAGCTTACTCACTTATCCCGAGTATAGCTTACTCCTTATAGCCTTGTTAAAACTTGATTGAGCGAAAACAAAGATCATAATCAATAGGTTGATTTCTTCATCGCACATTTCTTCGTTCTCCCTCTCTTTCAAACATGAAGAATTCACGAAAAACATCACACAATGAGCTATTAGAACAAATTAATAAGATGACAACACAACTCTCTCATATGGCTACCCAAATCAGTGAGCGATCACCCAAAAAGCCGATCATACAACCTCACGAAGAAATCAGTTCACGTAAAGTCCAACGTCAGTTTACCCCCCTTGGAGAAAGTCTCTCTAGTGTTTTTCATCAACTAAAAGAGGCTAAACTGATAAAATATCCAATTACAAAACCCTTTGTCAAAGGGGAAGCTAAGCCATCTTTGAGTACAAACCTAACACATCTTTGTGACTTTCATCGCATTGATGGTCATCACATAGATAAATGTGTGCGATTTAAAATTACGTCAAGACTTAATTGTGACGACGTCATCTCTAGAACTTGATGACAATGCTCTTGCGACCAACGACACATCGATACCACAACTTTCCATGAAGAAGTGACTCTTTGCCGAAACTCCTATATATCTTTGAAATTCCACGAGATCATGGCGACAACATAGTCAAGACTCTCTAATTCCAAACCAATCGATATCTTCTTCAAATTTCCTTCCATTAGTTCAAACATACATTGAACTTCCACATCTCTGAGCACTTGTTTTTTGGACAACAACATTCTTCCAACATCTTGAACTGTTTTGAGCACTTGAACTTATTTCAAGACTCTCTTTCAGCCCAAACATATATTGAACCTGTTTTGGGTGACAACATTCTTCCAACATCTAACGAGACCTTGATCTCATTTCAAGACTCCCTTTCAAACCTTGATATTACTGTA
Organism: Taxus wallichiana var. yunnanensis; assembly: GCA_018340775.1. Lineage (NCBI taxonomy): Eukaryota > Viridiplantae > Streptophyta > Pinopsida > Cupressales > Taxaceae > Taxus > Taxus wallichiana. Next base: position 947,093,421 of record CM031235.1, read on the forward strand.
GACACTACAGACGAGGTTCCATCAACAGGTACCATTAAGTTTGATTCTATTCTTCCAATATTGGCTCTTATGCCTAACATCTCTAGCCTTTTTGTCGAAACACAACCACATCAAGTTTGGACACTTGCAACAATGCAACCTGTCATGACCATCATACTTTCAACGATCGATCTTGCAGGCATCTCATCACTAATGATTCTCACCTATCAAGACTTCTATGTGCATATATTCTACGAGGTATGTATACCTAGGAATATCTTTATGCCACCTTTTCCATCTTTAATTTTGAATCTATCGTCAAATCAATCAATTAATTCATGGACAAACCAAATAACACAAACCAAAAAACAAACAATGCAACCAAATCTAGGCCACTCCCTTCTCCCTTGTTTATGGTGGGGAAGATATTTTACATGTCAAGGTTGAATTCCCATCCTTTAGAATATCCCTCAAAGACGTAATCAATAAAGATTATTATCAACATTCACGCCTTAATGAACTCGAGCTTCTTGATGAAAAACGACTTAATGCCCTAGATCATCTTCAAGTATATCAAAATCAGCTACGACATAGCTACCATAAAAAATTCAAACCTAGAAAATTTAAGGTCAATCATTTCATTCTCAAAGAAAATCGAAAGAACACACCCAAAGAACGAGACAAACAAGACAAATTTGAGCCCAACGAAATCATAGATAATTTTGGGTTTGGAGCTTATAAATTGGCCATTGACCAGGATGGTCAAGATCTTGATGAACCAATGAATGTAGTTCATTTAAAGAAATTTTATCCTTGAGATGTTCACTATTCCAGGATACAACGTGTACATTGTTCCTTTTGTCTTTCTTATCTCCGAATAATTTAAATTTATTCATTTCCATTGGCAGATATTTTCTTTATCAAAATCACATCTTCATATTTATCATCATGAGACAAGTGCTAATATAAATCCTATTAAGTTTGTGAGCATCATACTTCTTCCACTTTCAGTCGCTTTCCTCTATGGTCATACCTAGAAGCTTACTGATGGTAATATATCCCCTTATAATACATTCTCTCTTTCATAACAAAGCTCTAAACTTCGTTACCTAGTTCGTTTGGTCGTCCATCTCAGTCTTCGGTGTTGAACCCTCGCGTCCTACTAGTCGTGTGGGGCTGAGATTGGGGGCAGATGTTTCTTCCCAAATACAAAGCACTTGTAAAAAAATCCATCAATTGATAACTTATGAATAATTCATTGTCACATCTTTCGTCCTTCATAGTCTTTGGTGTTGAGCCCACACTTCTTACTTAGTAGTGTGAGACTGGGAATGGAGGAAGGTGCCCTTACTCGTCTACGTCTTGTCTTCGGTGATAAACCCTTGCCTCTTACAAGTGGCATGGGGCAAAGCGTAGAGGGTCATTCTCATACAAGCATAAAAACATTGCAAAATATTCCAAAAAAAAAAAAAAAAAAAAAAAAAAAAAAAAAAAAAAGACAAAAAGGAAATTCACTCGCCTATATTTTGCCTTTGGTGATGAGCCCTTGCTTCTCACTAGTAGCATGGGGCAAGGCATAGGGAGTCATTTCAAAAATACAAAATCTTATAGTGCTTACAAATTATAGAATCCCCAAACACGTAATTTAGATGCCTAAGTGAAGAGAGAACTATCCCTTAACCTCATATCTTATCAATCAGCAGGCCACATAACTGTCTAAGTCTAGCATGTGACTCATAAAGTGAAAGCCATTTTTGAAACCGGTTCAGTACCATTATGAAGAATGGAGTCACAATTTCCCAAAGGGATTGTTGTTAGCATTTGTCTCTATATTCATTATCTACCTCCTACGTCCTTCTTGATTCTTGGTGATGAGCCCACACATCTTACTAGTTGTGTGGAGTCAAGAATGGAGTTGGAATTCTTTTCATCATATCATCACCACCATATCATGCCAATGGAAAGTGAATTTATGTTATTTTGAGCATAAGTTACAATGCGGAACACGGTACATCGTCTCTCAAAAATAAGTCTGCACTCTGGTCCATAAATTGTCAATCACAATGTAAAAATCAAAAAACATTTGAAAATCGTAAAAAAAACAATGTAAAAATCCAAAAAACATTTGATAAATCGTCAAAAAAATCCAAAAACATTTGAAAATCGTCAAAAATCCAAAAATTTGTCAAAAATTGAAAATCGTCAAAAAAATCCAAAAAAAAAATCAAAAATCCAAAAATCCAAAAAAATCCAAAAACATTTGAAAATCAAAATCAAAAACATTTGAAAATCCAAAAATCAAAAGCAGTGTGAAAATGTAAAAAAAAACATTTGAAAATCCAAAAACATTTGAAAATCGTCAAAAATCCAAACACATTGTAAACATCATAAAAATTCAAAAACATTAGAAAATCCAAAAAAATATAAAATTCAAAAAATCAAACATTAAAAATTCAAAAAAACATTAGAAAATCCAAAAATCCAAAAACAAAAACATTAGAAAATATCCAAAATACAAAAACATTTGTAAAATTTTCAAAAGACCAAAAACATCCACAAAATTGTAAAAACTCAATAAGTAACACAGTTCATCCTTTGAACTATTATCCCAAACGAATGGTCCAACCACCTTATGACTACCAATTTCAAACCACTTCTCCTCGCGTGAATCCTCGCATGGGGAAAATCCGGCTCTCATTGTTTCCTTGTTTGAGGAGGTGGCCCAATCCTTTGTACCTCTGCTTGGGGCACATCTAATCAATCATCAGTGGAACACGTTAGGGACATGTTCTTGGTTCTTGTGTTGCATTATTAGTGGCAAATTATTAATTGCTTTCTTGTATCTTGATATATTACAGGGGGCATCTTGATTTTATATATCCTGGTGTTCTCTGTAATATTCTTATGTTATCGATTGCATGTAAATGTCTTTGGGCATCATACTTTCTTGATGGCCTCTGTCTATGCTCTCTTCCATTTGCATATAAATCTTTGGGGCATCAAACCTTTTTGATGGCCCCTGTCTATCTTCTATCACGCATATTACATCTAGTCATCACGATCTTTTATATCACGATGCATCCTGTTATGTGCTATATTAAAATTAAGATGCTTTTCGTCACGTGAGTATCTTCCTGCATGATCAACATCTTACTTTGCACCCCATCCATTCACCCATACTAATGCATTCTCCAGTTTGCGAATCCTACTTGATCACCGTTGCAGTTTGCGAATCCTACTTGACGATCTTTCTCAAGTAGCATTCACTATCCAGCAGCTCCTTCTCCCCCACCATGATCACCATGTATTTGATCCATTCATTCTCACTTCTCATTTTTACTCCTCCGCCACTTATACCCATATTACCCTTCTCACCATTCCTGTCCCCTCTCACCCATTGGTATTCTTTCCTTTCACCCGTTTTCTTCCCGCTTGACAATCTTACTTAATAACCCCTTCTATATGGAATCCTCAGTGGAGGTTTACCCTCTCCCTAAGATCTTCCCATTGTAGAAGCTTCTTCACCACCTGCCCTCTCATCAAATAACCATCACCACCAAACACATCTTCCAACTCCACCTCTTCTACTTCCCATTCCCGCATCATTACTCTCACCACGTGGGCATCCCAATTAAGGATTCCCCTCACACTCTCCACCCTCCACTGCATATATTCCTTCATCCATTCATGTTATACTCCTTTGTGTCCTTTCTTTCTTATTATCACCTCATCTCATATCATATACCACTTAGGCATACCTCACTCACTCTTTTCTCATCCTTCCCCAAATCCACCTTATGCCTGGTCATCCTACTTACACGCTCTCGTAGTATGGCAAATTCACTTGAGGGTTCCCCTTCAGTCCATTTTGTCATACCCTATTCCCACCAACTCTAACATCATCCTTCTTCCTCAGCTTGGCGATCTTACTTAACCATCCCAGCCGCATGGCAATCTTACTTAAGACTTCTACTTAAGGTTGATCTGTCCTGTGGCCTTCCCCCATCCCATCATATTTCGCCCATCTTATTTCTCCCACCTCTCATCGTGATCATCTTCTTCACCCTACCATTCCACCCCTATTCCCAATATCATTTTGTCTTTCTCTTTGCATATCATCCCTGCCGGTTGGGTGACCCTACGAAACTTCTCCAGCAGTATGACGATCTTACTTAAGAGATTCTCTTAAGCATGACATGTCATCTTACACTCGCCCATCACTCTCCAATCTCACCACCATATTTCCTCTTCATTCCCCATCATCATCTTTTTACCACCACTATCACCCTCCTCTCTGCTTGCATCTTACTTAACCACTCACCCGGCATGGCGATCTCACTTAAGAGTCCCTCTTAAGGATGATCATCTCCTTGCCTTTCCCCATCACTACCCACCCTTCACCCTTCATTTTTCTCGGCATTCCCCATTATCACATCCTTTCACCTCCTTTTCGATTCTCATGAAACACCACTTCTCGCTTGACCATTTGTCATCTCCAGTTTTGCTCACATGGCAATCTTACTTAACCACTTCCGTCACATGACAATCTTATGTTAGGGTCCTCCCTACACTTAACTTGTCATCGTGAACTTCTCCCCCGCCTCATTCTTAGTTCACTTTATTGATCGTTTCTTCCACCTGGTATCTCCTATTACCCACTTTTTCCTCCTACTATTATCCTTTCTCCACATCTTCTTCTTACAACATCACCTCATCTCTTCCCCTCTGATCACATTCTTTTCCCCCATTTTCCCCTCCTTGATCCATCATCCTTCATACCATTTCTTCCCATTCTTTTCATGTCTTGGTTCTTCATCCTCACCTCGTTCATCCTCATCACCCCCATCCTCTCCTCGCTTTCACTTCGTCCCAACTCCTCCCTCCCATCTTCTTCACTCTTTCCCCTTCATCTTCTCACATTCCCCCTACATTTCTACCCACACACATATTCGCCATTCTTGTTAACACTCCTATATCATTCTTTCATCATCATCTTCTCTTCCCGCACTCATAATTGTCAACGGGTTTTCCCTAAAAATTATCACTCCTCATTCCGCACGACCTCATTCACTCCCTTGGACCTTCTAGAGTTTCCCTTCATTCCTTCCATCTTCTACGCCCACCACTCATTGGCAACGGGTTTTCCCTAACGTCCCTTTGTTGGCGTTACCCTTTCCAGTCCTCGTTCGCTTTCTCTTTTTTCATTTTTTCTTTCACCCTTCCCCACCACTCATTTTCAAGAGGATTTCCCTAACATCCTTTCATTGGCATTGCCTCTTCTATCCCCCATTCTCTTTTCTCTCCTATTCTTTTCCCTCACTCCCACCCTTTCTTGTCACTTCTTACCCATCTCTCCATCTCCTCTTTGCCCTCTTCACTATCTTTATTGTCTTCATCATACATCCTTTTTCTATTTTCCCATCATCCTAGTATCCTCATTTCATGCATCTCCACATCTTTTCCAATCGATGTCATTCCTCCCCTCTTTCTTCTTTGAACATTCCTTCTACCATTTCCTTTCCACTTATTACCCCCTTTCTGTATTCCCTTCCTTCTCCATCATTTTCTTTGTTATCCTCTTCTCTCTCCCACCCCTCGTCTTATTTTCCTTCCCCTATATCATCTTCTTCCCCTTTTTCCATCACGTTTCCTCCTTACATCCCCATCGATAACCTGGTTGTTCAGCGTTGTCCTGTCTTTTTTATCATCCCACTCTCCACATGCATCTCCATACGGTCTGTTCCATATTCTTTGCCTTGGTCTTCCTCATGATAGCGTGATTCCTTGATCTTCTCCTTGTATTCGTTCTATCTTCCTTTCCTCTCCCCTAATTTTCACGTTTCTTCTGACCACTTCCCCTTTTCTCTACCACCCCTACCTTTTTGTTCATTCTGTATATGTTTCTCTTCCTTTCTCTCCTCTTTTTCACACTTTCCTCGCCCCTCATAGTTTCTTTTTTTTCTCCGTTCTACTTCTTCTTTTGTCCTCTTTCCATTTCCCTCCATTTCACCCCCTACTCCCACCTCGTTTTCTCCTTCTTATTTATCCTTTCCCATTTCCTACTTTTCTTCACTCTCTCATTTATTTCACTTCCACGTATCCCTCTTTACTATCTCTGTTGCTTCCTTCATTTTGCACATCTCTCTATTTCATCCCTTCACCCTCTACTCTGTCATTTTCCTCTTTTTTCCTTGTTTGTCCTTCATCATTCCCTTCTTCCCCTATCATCCCTCTCTCTTATTTCTACCTCTTTCATTCCTTTTTTTTTCCCCTCCCCTATCTCCCTTACTCTTCTCATAATCAACCCCCAACCCTATCCATTCCCTTTTCTCTTTCCCACACCCCCTCACACCTAGCATTCAAGGTCGATTGAATCCTTTCTCCATTTGCATCGTGCGGTCATTCCAGTCTCTTCCACTCCATTATCGTCCTCTTCTCCACCAAATCCATTTCCCTTCTTTTCGAGAGTTTTGTCGTATATTTCATTCTCGTCAATCCTCTCGAGGGGGCATCACCACATCTATCCATAATCACATCTTCTCATGACATTTTTGTCTTGGAGGATACCATGACATCCGTCACTCACCACTTTCTATTCTCCCCAACAAACATTCACTCTACCTTTTAAAAAGTAGATTGAATTCTTCCCCCATACCGTCTACTTTCTTTGAAAGGACACTACTTTCATAGTACCCTTCGAAGAGGGCAAATGTAGACACCCCAATTTCACATCTATCCTAAATCAATTAATTTCCCTTCCTCATTTCCCACAAAAATACACTTCGAATTAATCAAATATAATTTGATTAATTATCCATTTCCAAATCTAAAAATAATCTAATCCTCACAACATGTCATTATTCTCCATGTTTTCCACTATTGAATTAAAAATTCAAATTCAAATCCTCACCCACCATTCGTGGTCCCCACTCACCTAAAATCCTCCACTTATGAATTAAAAATATAATTCAAATCCTCACCCATTCTTCGTGGCCCCCACTCACCTAATATTGCCCACATTTTCAAACCATCCACCTAATCTTGCCCACATTTTCAAACCATCCACCTAATCTTGCCCACATTTTCAAACCACCCACTTAATCTTGCCCACATTTTCAAACCATGATTACTTAAATTAATTTAAGCTAATCACTCCCTCAGGCTATAAATACAACCTTACCCCTCCCCTCTAAACACACGGAGAATAAGCTTTCATGCCATATCTAAGTTCTTGCATCCTTTGAGCAAAGAACATCATTTTGCCCTTGTCTAATGCCAAAATAGCCTCATAATCTTTTCCCATCCGGTCAAAAGTAAGAGGATCGTTGTTGCGGGAAGGTCTTGCTCCGTCTTGAAGAAAAGCACCTACATATCACAAAATCGGGGCTCAATCCAAGTTTCCTAGCCCATTACGAGGTTTCTTCTGAACGCGAAGGAGGAGGAGATATGATTATTGGTATTTTATAGCTTAATACCTTCCTAACTCTATAACTAAGAACTAAATGATAGAATTCAGATCTTTATTGATTTTCAGAAACATTACATCTAGGAACAAAAAGATCAGATTGATCTCTCTCTTTCCAAATTTGACTCTCTAACTTAATCTCTTAACTTGACTAACTCTCGACTACCTTTGTTACTAGGCACAACCCTTTCCTTTATACCTTATCATTTGCAACATGTGAGAAGAAGAAGAATACAACAAGGAGTTCTCAATCAGAACAAGTGAGAGATTCGACACATGTTTGAAATACACAAGTGTTTGATTAACAATCAGTTCTCCATGAAACACACAACAAGTGTTAATCTAACAACCAATTCTTTATCAATGACCAAATCAAAGATTGATTTGTTTCCCATTTTTCCATGTTATTTTTGTAACTTCCTCTCTAATGGCACATAAGGACTTGAGTGCCATAACTCCATGTTTAAAAATATCTTCATAAATGTGGTCTCTTTATTGTGGATGGTTTCCTTTGGCTGCGAACGAGTTGCTTACGGATATGTTCTTTGTCATGACGAGTTGTTGCGGAAAGGTTGCTTTTGGTGCATGTGAAAAATTAATTACAACCAAGAGTGGCATCAACACATACAAAATCATCCAAACAATTTATTGGAATAACAAGAACAAGTGCACACATAATATCAAAAAATAAAGACAATTAGATATAACTATATTAACTAATCATTATGCTAAAAGTTCATGGTCATGTGATGGTGATGTTCAAAGTAGCTTTACTTGGAAATACATAGAAATTGCTACAAAATCTTATGAAAATGTACAAGATGAGTTGTTATGAAGGAAATTTATACAACTCATTACTAACCACAATAATTTCCCACCCAATTTGTTATCATTAGAAGGAGAAACACAAGACTATTAAGGATTTGGTGAAATTTATAAGAAGATAGATGATTATAAGAAACATATCCATGATTTTCAAGCCTATCGCTCTTGGAATAAGAAAATTACACAAGGGAAGGCTTACAAACCTAAATCCTTAGTTATAAAAATAAATACCTCAAAAGGATTTGTAAAGATAAATGGAGATCTCATAGTAATACATAGATTCTTATAGATATTTTAAAGGTACGTGTTTCACCTGATTCTAGAGCGTCTCTTTGAATATTGAAGAAATAGATAAGGGTGAATGGTCTAGGAGGAATACCTGTTAAAATTTTGGTTGTAGGTTGTTGCGCGCGTATGACTTCTTGATCCACAACTGATCGTGAGAGCTTCCTTTTGGCTTGAAGGAACTACCTGAAATAGAAAGAAATACCACCAAATAAAATTTAAACAGTATATGCAGTGGACTTCCTAGTGTGTGCTAGATCCAAGAAGTGTGATACTCCTGAGCACGAATCCAATCCACTGTTTAAAACAACTTAATATTTGAAATAAAGGAAATCCTACTATAGTTAAAATGATTTAGGTATCTCATTCGAATACAATAAGCAAATTCGTTCACAACATGCTAAGCTATGATTGAATCTAAAGGTCAAGGTTTCAGTTAGAATACTGGTACTGATCAGGGTCTAGTTCTAGCTATTTTGGATATTGGGTGGAGGTTTTAAGCTCTGTTCTTGGTCTAAGGGGAAAAAAACAAAACTGACATTGGTCTAGTATGACCGATGTCGGTTTAGGTTAACCGGTGATGGTTGTGGGTAACCGACATCGGAAAGGTTGGGGTACATGAAACTTATCAAAAACTTGGTGTGGTGACAGATCAGAGGCTAAATGGAAATGGAAAGGTCTGAATAGGTCTTAGGTATACTCAGGGGTAATTAAAATCTGGGTATGGGCAGTTCAATGGTGTGGGTGAAGGAATGGTCAAGTTTGCATGGAGGTAAATGGTGGGGGAATGGGAATGGGAGTAGAAACTAATAATAGAAGTAAAAGAGTCTACTAAAATAACAATGGACAAGTGCTTTGGTTAAAAAAACACTTACTGTTGTACAAGCTTGATATCCGGTTAGCAATGGCAGTTGATCGATGGATGGAGCTTGATGTGGTGATGGTGCTTCCTAGATTCTTCCGTGAATGCAAATGGCTCTGTGATAGCTTCTAAGTCTTGGGTCAGGATGATTTGATGCATGTACGAATGTTGGTTCTACTTGCATGTAGCTCTGGTTTCGTCTCTTGCTCTTAGAAGATGTGCCAACCTTGAAATAAGGTTGTTTTGGGGGTTAAATGGTAACCGATGATGGTTCTCGAGTTGACCGGCGGTGATTTAAGGTAACCAACGTCGATTAGGGCAGGATTTCCTAGGTTTTCTAAAATGGGTAGACCCCCTTGATTTTATTGGATCTCGTTGGGTTTCTTCCACGGATTAGAATGGAAGCTTCCTTTCTAACAGCAGGAATGTGGTTAGAGGGAATGTAGGCTTTGATTTTTAGGGTTTAGGTAGGTTTTAGTTAGTTATGGCGAGAATACTAAGAATAGGTCTTAGGGTGAGGTGGAAGGTGTGGGCATTATCCAATTAGGATATTTAAATAATATGTATTATGGGATCATGAATCAATTTAATTAAATTAATATTAAAGTGGGGTGAAAGGGGCCATGGTTAAGTGAGTGTATTCAAGTTGGTTATTTGTCGAGGGACCAAGGGGAGTGTGACCCAATTTTTGTGTCTACATTATGGATAAAATAACTCTTATTAGTGTTTAGAATCCATTATGGAAAGGATTTCCCAAAATTTTAAAAAAATGAACCAACAAAAATCAAAAGAGGGTGACGATTTACACAATTATTGATTCACAATCCATCATAATTTAAACATATAATAAGTTGATCTTATAAAATGATTCTATTATGCATTAGAGTAACATGTCACAAAACATCAAGATAATTAAGATGTAACATGCTTAAAGAATAAATAATAAAAAGAGATAATGCAAGGATTTTACAATTCAACTTCTATAACGGTGAAATTTGTGAATATACTGAAATTTATCTTCTTTAGCTTTAATGGTGAAATTTATGAACAAACTAAAGGTATCGCAATGGGATCCCCTCTCTCTCCTATTATTGCTAACTTGTTCATGGAAAATTTTGAAAATAAAGCTATTGAGTCTTCCCCTTTAAAACCAACATGGTGGAAAAAGGTTTGTAGATGATACTAATGTTTACTAGATTCATGGCATAGATAAACTCAATGATTTTCTTTCTCACCTTAATAGTATTTCTTCTCATATTCAATTCACTATGGAGACTGAGGTTAATGATTCTATTCCTTTCCTTGATATCCTACTTAAAAGAAAATAAAATGGCACTCTTGCCCATGGTGTATTTAGAAAGAAAACACACACAAATTGTTACCTTAGGGCTGAATCACACCATCACCCATCTCAAAAAGATGGTGTGTTAAATACACTAGCCTCTAGGGCTTTGCATATTTCTGATAGTGAGCATCTTGATCATGAATTTTCCCACCTTTATAATGTTTTTAAAAATAATGCCTTGCTTATTTTGGCTAACTTGCCTTCATTCTTCCCTTCCTTGTGCTTCAACTTCAATTTTCACACATTTCAAGCACTCAAGGGTTTTTGGAAATGGATTCATCAGATAGATAATTTTCTCACCTTTCCAGAAAGGTAAAATTTTCCTCCTAACTCCTTGTAAATCTCAAGTTATGGCTCGGTGGAGTTTTTGGGGAAATTTTCCCTAGACAGGCCCATGCGGCCAATGAGAAGGTGCCACGTGCTGCAAGGAGCGGGTGGATGTCAGGGAAAAGTTTAAGTTTTTGGTGCTTTGGTCAAAGGGTGCAAAGGAAAATTTTGGCCTGTAGGCCCGACGAAGGAAAGAAATGGGTTGGCACGGGCCCAGAGGAAAACTTGGCATTTAGCCCTTTGGGGTTAAAATGCCCAAGTCAAATTTTGGCCCGAAGGCCCGCCGAGCGATGAGGAGCTGACACGTGTCATGGCAGAAGGGCGGAGGCATGGAGCTGTTTGGAAAAATTTCCAAAATCTAAAAAAGGCACAAAGGAAAAATTTGAAGCGCCCCCTACCGAGCGAACCAGGAGGTGACACATGTCACCGGGAGAGTGGAGCATGGGGAAAATTTGGGAAATTTTCCCAATGAAAATCAAAGGAGAAAAGCACAGTTTGGGCCCGTGTTTCCATCAGTGAATGGGGAAGCACCACATGGCAGTGGAGCAGTGGGGCGTGGGGAATTTTTGGGAAATTTTCCCAAATTCAAAAAATGGGAAAATTTTAAAGTTTCGGCCCGCCCGATTTTGATTTTTTTGCCCCATTTTTCCCTAAATCTTCAGAGGGCCATATCTTTTGATCCAGAGCTCGGTTTTTTATGTTCTTTATATCAATGGAAAGATGTTGAAATTATCTACATGATGGAGGGTTAAATTTTGGATTTTGATGAATATTTATAGGAGAAAAATGGAAAAACGTCTCTAGCATGCAAAAACACAGAAAACGACTCCAACCACCAAAATTAATGAAGTATGGGCCTCTATTTTGCTCTGTAAAGAAATGTACTTTGAAGTATGGGATTTTTATGGAAACCCATCATTTTATAGGCCAATTAGATGAATCTTATCGGTGGTTGAAGTTCCAAATCAATTTTCCCGTGTTTTCTCATTTCTTCCATTCTACTCGATGGTTAAAAGCCATTTTTGGCTCATTTGTAAAAGTTGTTCATCATTCTTCTCTGCCTCTCCCTTCTTTTCTTCCCTAGGGTTGAAAATGGAGTTTGAACCTCTTCCCTACTCTGTAATGGCATTTTTTTCCTCTTATCCATGAAATGATGTTTTGTGCAAACTTCTGAGCAATAAAAATGTGTTTTGTGATGCATTTGTCCATCCTTGCTCATTTTTGTTTGTTGTTTTCTTCTTGCCTCTCTTCATTACAGGTATTTGTGCATGTTTGAATGTTCATTGCAGGTTTTGGAGCTATGTTCATGGAGTTTTGGAACATTTTTGTGTGAAATCCATCCTTGGTTTTGTGATGCACTTGTCCATCCTTCCATTGCTCACCTCTTCTTGTTCCATGGTAGTTTTGATAGATGTTCAACATTTTCCTTCTCTAGTGTATCACCGTTTTAGTGTAGGCTCTATTTTTCCTCTTTTTATCTCTCTCTCATCTCTCTCTTGGCATAGTTAGATTAGGATTAGATTAGCTTTCCTGCACTGGAATAGCTTGTGGCAGGTAGTTTAGGAAGAGGAACCAACCTTCTCTGGAGAGCTTTCCCCATTTGCAAAGGTCCCACACTTTGGGAAAGCTCAATGTTGTGCATTCACACCAAATGACATTGCCTTAGAAAATCAGATCCATAGGTCATTTTGGGGGTGCTGTGAATTTGCACTAACAGTTTTGGCATGCCCGGTGGGACCTTAGAGGTCTTCCACTTTATTTTTGATAGGTTGGTGTGTTCTTGTTAAGGATTCAGCCTTTGGAGGCATATTCAAAAGCACATCTGGTGACTCCATCTAGTAAATAACTCATTCTCTGAGTTACAGACCCTCTTTCCATTCATTTTCATTCCATTCATTCTTCTTTCCATCTCTTCCATCTTCTTTCATTCCATGAAGTTGTGCAATCATGACTTCATTTCCATCATGGAATTCACATTTACAATAACAATATATTCCACCTCCAACATGTTTTACATCCTTCAATCAGCATTTTGATCAAATTCAAAATCAATTATGCATATCCATATGAGAAATGCCAAAATCAGTTTGGCTATGGTTCTTTCCAAGAACAAGGGTATGCATATGATGAGGGTAGTCAATCAAAGAAATGCAGATTTGTTGGAGAAATCCAAAAAATGGAGATTGGCATGGTCCAATCTAGGGTTCAAGCACAAATGAAAGCATTTGGAATCAGTTTGGGGCACCTTGTCCATGGGTTGGCCCTTTTCCAAGGCATTACAATCCTCAAGAGAAGCTTGACTTCATGATTGAGATGCTGCCAACTTGCACAAAGTGGACTAGGAATAGAGGTGTATGAGAGGAAACTTGTTGTTGAACAACCTTGTCAATGGGTAAGCACACCATCTCATCTCTTTTCTTTTCCATTTCTCAATCAGTATCATTTCATTTTGAGTTCCAAGCTTCCAAGTCCCATATGCTGCCCCAAATGTTGATCCCATTTCTCCATCTCCTAGTCTTCCACCTCATCTCAATTCTTCTATCCTTTTCCCTTCCAAATCCAAATCCCCTCCACAAGAGCAAAAAGAAATACCTTCCACTCCAAGGAAACAAGAAGTTTCATCTCTTCCACCACCACAAACAAATGAAAAAATGGTTGAGTCACAACCCACCCCTCCTCTTGCATTCCCAAATCCATGTTGGGAAGAAGAAATTGTAAAAATCAGTCATGAAGGACAACAAGAGGAAGAACCAAGAAAATAAGGAATGATTAAGAGCTTAGTAAGTTTGGCTCTTAGATATGGGATTGAGAAAATTCCTTTGCTGGTGAAGCCTACATAGAGGAGGTAAAGGTTGAAGAACAAGTGGTGGTTAGGACTGATTTTGTTGTAGCAGAAGAAGAGAAAAAGAAGAAGCAGATCAACAATCAATTTTCTCTTAGAATGTAGTGTCCATGTTGGCACTCTACTTGAAGGAAATGCTGGTCCAATTCAAGTTGCACAATCAGCCATGGAAAGAAGCTCAAAGAAGATCTTGTAGTCCCAACTTGTCCTCTAGAGCAGCAGATTGAAGAGTTTGACTTGAAAAACTTCATGCTAGAGGAAGAGTTCAATCAAGAGCAAGATTGTCTTCAAACAATAGAGGAAGGAGAAGCTGCTCCAAATCCAAAAGAAGAGGAGCACATTCTAGCTATGGGGGAGAAAAGTGCAGATCCAAAGGCTTTGAGCACAAAGCAGGCTATAGAAGAACCTTCAGTTCTTCTTTCTACTTCATCTCTCTCGAGTTCTAGTGCTGAAGAAGAGTTTGATCTCTCAAACTCAATGTTGGAGGATGAAATAAACCATGGTGATCAAGTTGTAGATCAAGAGAACACCATGGGAGAGGTTGAACATTTGTAGTAGGACAACAATGAGGCAGTTTATCTGTCTTATTTGGAGGACTGTTTTGATGAAGAGGAACCGGTTGAAATCACACCATCTTTCTCCTTCATCATCCATCTTCCAAACACTTGAACTTGCTATCATGGAGGAGAAATTTCATTTGCAAGCCATGCATCTTATAGCAGCTCTTTGGAATCAAGATTGGAAGATTTAAATCTTCCATGTTCTTCATTGGAGAAGAAGAAAGGGTAGAAGAGTTCCATCATTTCTTCCACACCATCCATTCAAGAAGGTCTACAAGAAGACTCCATTTTTGGAGTTGAAAATCAGAGCTATGGGCATATCAAATGGATCAGACCTTGCCTAATAAGGTATTTGGCTTCATTGGAGCCAAAGGAGAAGTCATAACCAGTCATGCTTGCTTCTAAGCATGAGGATGAGCTATAAAGTACCAAGGATCAATTGCCATACCTCTTCAATCCAAATGCAGAGCAACTAAAAGAGGTATTCAATTTGCTTTTAGTTGACACCTTGCTAATTTGGGTAGAAGACCAACTTCTTGTTGATTTTCCACTCATCTAAGCAGCCATACTCAGCTCCAAATCATTTTCATGGCTGCCCATTTTGAAGAAAGGAAGCTATTTTGCACAACCAGTTGTAGGGTTTGTTTAGCTCACCTTTGCTTCTAGTTAGAGTAGAGTAGGTAGGTTTTCTTTCAGCAGAAGAAGTGCTTGTGCACACTCTACATGTTTCCATTTGGAGCATGTATGATTTTAATTTTGTACATAGTTTTTTGGTGTTGTTTTTTGCTCTTGCACAATCCATTTCAATGGCATTTTGGTGAAGAACAACTCCAAGTTCAGTGGGTTTCAAGTGGCTCGGAGGCTTTTCATAGTTCAATTAGAATCAATTTATTAGGCTTGACTCCATGCCCAATGGATGCTTCAAAGGTACTTGATCATTCATCTAGTAGGTAGATGACCCTTGAGTCACCAAATGTTATCCAAAATGAG
>CM031235.1:947113900-947322315 GCA_018340775.1 Taxus wallichiana var. yunnanensis
AACTATAGTCCATTTACATTTTTATTCTTTAGCGATATGGATACATATGACTAGCTTATCAAAGTTACCTCATGGTGGGTGTTCATGCTTTGCCACTAATCCATGATTGGCCCACATGTCCCAAACTCACATGTCCTTCCTTTCTTAAGATTATCCGACCAACTATATTAATTGATCAGTATGTGATTGGGGCGACTGCCCAATCACTCGGCCCAATCACATATCTTCACTTCTTAGGATCCTCTCTACAATATTCCCTAACTTATCCTATGTATGTGAGAATATGAAATTGTGCCACATGGAATAATTTTAGAGCCCCAAAATTGTTCCATGTGTAGACTATGATAATTCTTCACCGGAACTCCTCGTATATGATTATTTACTAATGCACACCTTTTAGTTTGGTGGATGTAACTGAAAAAAAAACAACAACCAACACAAGA
Organism: Taxus wallichiana var. yunnanensis; assembly: GCA_018340775.1. Classification (NCBI taxonomy): domain Eukaryota; kingdom Viridiplantae; phylum Streptophyta; class Pinopsida; order Cupressales; family Taxaceae; genus Taxus; species Taxus wallichiana. Next base: position 947,114,344 of record CM031235.1, read on the forward strand.
ATACCATCGACTATGATAAGACTAATGATGACAAATCTGAAATATCAAAGTAAATTATAATATTAACATGAAATTGTTACAATCTCACCCATGAGATACTTCAACAAGACTATGGGAGAAACTTTACAATTACACCTCTCGATGGCTTCTTCAACACACCTTTAACTGATGGCTTCCTTCGCACACTTCCTACAATATTTCTCACTACTTCTTTCTATGCTAAATGAGGGGGGTGGCCTCTCTATTTATAGAACTTCCAGCTTATCCATCCTATCTCTAAGATAGGATAAGAAATCCACTCGGCGAAACCTATTCCATACCTTAACTCTTATCTGTACATGTAAGCTTATCTCTTAAGATAAGATAAACCTTATCATTTTACATGGGTTCCACATTTTTAGAATTTTTACAAATAAAATACACAAAATATTTATGACCTCACTCCTTGTCCTTATTACCAATATAATATTTCTAATTCCTAATCATGTAGACCCTACTTCTCTAATTACCCAAACTTTGACATTTTAACATTACCGACCACTTACGACAAATATTTACTTTTACAACATTCCTATTGTACTTTGACTCACACCGTACTCCACATTATCATGGCGACACCAGCATCGACGGCGCCGTTATCTTCTATCAGACGCTACTACTAATTATACTTAACAACATCCTATTCCTAATACATACATTAATGAAATAGAAATTATGGAGGAAAATTTTAGTGTCGACATCTTCCCCTTCCTAGCTTCTACTCCGTCCTGAGTAGACTATTCTCGTGCTTGGAAAATCTTCAACTTGTCGTGGTTGACCCATTTCGTAATGGGAGTGCCATCCAATTCCTCCAAATGGTACGTACGCATTTTTTCATGCACAACTGCTATTTTGTAGGGCCCCATCCATTTTGGAAGAAATTTTCTCTGCCTTCTTTTTTGTATCTGAATCATATACTAGACCAAGTCATTCACATGAAATGGAGACCATCGGATCTTTTGATCAAAGTATTCCTTCTACGCTTCATTTTCTTCTTATGGCTTGTATCCTTTGCTATTTCCTCATTTCCTCTAGCAAATGAAGATGTACCAACCTTTCTTTTACCAATCACTTTCATCCATCCTTTCATTTTTCATAACTCTCACAAAGGGGAATATCAAACTCAATAGAAGAACTCGATCAATGCCATAGGCCAACCGAAATGGGGAGTATCCTGCATTGCTGACTTTGATGTTGCCCTATATGCCCACAATGCCGCATGAATCCTTTTATCCCATTTATGTACCGCAAGGCCGCATCTTTTGCTAGAATTTGACACAACACAAAATTTGTTCGCTCCACCCGCCCATTTGTGCTTGGCTTGTATGTTGTTGCCTTCCCGTGCTTAATAGAAAACTTATTGACTAGGGCTTCTACCACCTCATTAATGAAGTGGCTTCCTTGATCTCGTGCTATAAATTTCTAATGGACAACCAAATCTAGTGACAATGCGCTCATATATGAACCTTGCCACTTCATCCATGGAAGTTGTTTTCAATGGCCTAGCTTCAACCCACTTGGTTAAATAATCTGTGGCAACTACAATATACTTATTTTGGCGTGATGTAGTTGAAGTGGACCTACAATGTCTATTCCCACTTTTCAAAGGGACCAAGGGAAGAATAGGACATAATGGAGCTCGATGAAGTCTTACGGTTACCATGTGTTTGACAAATATCACATGTCTTACAATAATTATAACAATCTTTAAAAAGAGTGGGCTGATAACCTCGCATCCAAGATCCTTCTTGCCGTAAGTTGTCCAGAAGTGCCCTCCACATGTACCATTGTGGAATTCTTCTAGCAGCTCCTTTCTCGATCACGCCCAACCGCCTTCTTCAGACGGCCCATCGTGTCCTATTCAAATAATGCTCCATGCAGAATAGAATATGGACGACTCGGCTTGAGTAATCTTTCTCTTAGTCTTTGCATTGGCACCATCAGAAACTTGAATTCATTCGATAATTCCAAATATCTATGTATTCACTAGGGATTGTGTCAAGGGAGAACAATGTCGCATCGGGAAATCATCATCATCACAAGATGATCCTAAACCATCATAGGCTCGAGAGAGTGCATCCGCATTGACATGCTTCTTTCCCGCCTATCTATAATATCAAATTCAAATTCTTGTAGCAAAATTATCCATCTTGCTATCCTCCCCGATGGGTTAGGCTTATTGACAATATATTTCAGAGCCCGATGATCTGTTACAACTATAAATTTTTTCCCTAAAGCAAGTAATTTCTAAACTTCTTTACAAAGAAAATGATAGCCAGAGCCTCTTTTTCAGCAGCATAAAGATAGTTTACCTCAAGACTCGCTCATTTGTCTCTCGCTCCCAAAGTAAATTGATGTTCATTCCCATTTTCATCCTTTTGGCTCAAAGTACTTCCTAGTGCCGCATCTCGAGGCATCAAGTACACAATGAATGGCTTGCTCCAACTGATTCTTCAAAACAGTGAAGACACCAGTGGCTTCCTTCAATTGTCCAAAAGCTTCATGCGCCTTATTTCCCCGGTTCATAAGTAACATCCTTCTTCAAGAATCAAGGTTAGTGGTCAGTGCAATCTTTGAGAAATTCTTGATGAACCTTCTATAGTAACCCACATGGCCTAAAAATGATCTCAACTTACTTCTATTCATAGAAATGGTAAATCTTTGATTTTTGAAACTTTATCGATCAAGCACTAATACCATCTCTCGATACAACATGCCCTAACAAAACGCCTTTAGAACATCCAAAGACACACTTTGTAGGGTTTAGTGAGGCTTGTGCTTCATCTAACCTTTGAAATGTTGTCTCCATCTCGGTGCAGGGTCCAACTTGCTCCCATAGATGCAAAAATCATCCGTAAATACTCGATGAAGGTCCCAATGTAGGGTTCGAACACCCTATTCATCAAACGCTGGAATGTTGCTGAGCATTACACAACCCAAAAGGCATAACTCTATAAGCAAACGCTCCCAAGGAGTGGTGAACGTGGTCTTCACCGATCTTTCTCTCGCTATACGAACTTGGTCAGAGCCGCTATATATCCATCAAAGAAACTATAAAGACTCCCGCCAGCCTACTTCGCCCAAGATCTGATCTCAAAATGGAAGAGGGTAATGATCCTTCTTTGTTGCCTTATTGAGCTTCCTCGTAATCAACACAAATGCGTAGCTTCCCATTCTTTTTTATTGAGATCACAATGGGAGAAACCCATTCTCAATTCTCCACAAAGAAATATGAATCCCGCATCAAGCAACTTATCTATTTCTTCTTTACAGCCTTGGAAAAATTAGGATTCATTCTATATGGCATTTGCTTTATGGGCTTAAGACCATCTACCACCAATACAATGTTCTACCCAACTTACTTGACGGAGTTCCTTGTAATCAAAAGTGAATAGGTGTATGTACCTTCGAAAGAGCCGGAGGTAGGATTCCTTCTCACTCTCCATCACAAAGATCACCAATCTTTATTTGTTGAGACGATCATCAACTTCTTCTTCGTATAATTTTATGGGGTCATGAGTTGGTGTGACTCGAAGGATATCCATGATCAAACATCAACCTCACTTTCTTCATCTTCAAAGTGTCCACTTCACCGGTACTAGAGTAATCGAGGATGTCCAATCATCGCTTCATCACTTGAATCCACAAAGTTCTCGCTTTATGATGTCGAGGATCACGTTTATCTTCACCCTCTCTCTACCACGTCCAAGTGTCATGAAACCTTCATTCCAAAGAGTTTCTTGCATGAACTCTCCTTAGCCATGGTCTTCCCAAGAGAGATTGGGTACGCAACAAAGCACCATTTTTCATCACCCGAAAGTCTACCACACATACAACACCCATAATGATATTGCCACATTTGAAACTACACCTTCTCGGTTTAGTTTTTCCTTTATTTAATGACCTTAACATAAGTGTCAAGGGCGATCAATTTTTAAACCCAACATATTCATTACAGACTTGGCCATTACATTAATCGCAGCACTTCCATCAACTAAGACATCATGAATTGAAATACCATTACATAATACCTCACTCAGGAGCATAGGGATCTCGCCTCGCCTCCAAAACAGGGACCTCAACCTCCTTCCTTCTTCGAGCATTGAGTCCACCTCGCAACTCCCGCCTCTTCTCGAAGACATAGCCAAGAGTTGACCATATGTAATATTTGCAGCCTTTGGACAGATCTTCCAAGATGGAGTATGGTCCTCGCCTCGTGAAATCGTAAAATCCCGCACACCCAACTTTCTTCTCCTATGTTTCTTACTAGTTTCTCCTTTCATCTTCTTAGATCATTTCCATCTTGATTATCTTTTTCTTTTCTTTCTTTTTGTTACAAACACATCTACTTCATTATTTCTACTCTTATCTACTACATCAAGAGAATTCACAGTGCTTTTCCTTTATCATTATCTCCTTTACTGTATGTAGAAGCTCTATCTCGACAATTATACTTATAATGACCCTTTTATAACAACCATAACAAACAACTTCAGAAATATTTCTTTTGACCTCTATCTCCTCCCCGAGAACTAAATTCCTTTCCTCAAGAAGATTAATAGTTAATCGCCCATCTTCCTAAGCAGATCTTCATACTCAGATGTACTAGGAGAAATATTTGTGCTCACCGGGAGTGGTCAGGATTCTGACCAAAGGTGCCGGTGTAGGCTCTACTTTAACAACAATTTCTTTGGGCTCCTCTTCCATGCTTTCTTCTTGCCTTCTTGCAATCTCCTTTGCTTGTTCAATGGTAGCTAGGTGGTCATACTTCACTCGTTGTCTGATCTCTGGCTTCATCCCAAGAATGAAGTGCTTACAGAGGAGATTATCCACGCCATTCATCAACCCATCCGCTAATCCTTCCTTCCGATCTGGGCATCGAGCTTCCTCCTTAGCTCTAGAACACGAGCATGATAATCCCTTATCTTCTCCTTCTCTCCTTGGGATAGCTTTGTGATCTCGATCATGAGATCTGCATATTTCTGTTGTTCACCAAATTCTTCAAGAAAACTTTCAGTTAATAAATCCCATGAATTTTTCACATTATCACCTAGTGTTTCAAACCACCTAAGTGCTGAACCATCCAAAAAGGTAGGAAAAAATTCAGTCCATTGTTCCCTTCTTATAAGGCCATTACAAATACAAGATCGCTTAAACTCTTGAATGAAAGAAGAAGCATCTTCATTAGATTGAGCTGAAAAAATAGGAATCTTTCCCATTTTCAAAAGTAACCACCGTGAAATACCAACCCACAAGTACAATCAACAAGACTTATGTGCACAAATAATTGGAATTACTATAGAAATGACCACGGTAAACTATGGTAAAACTTGACTTACTACGGTAAAAACTGATTTTACTGTGGTAAACACTATTCACGGTAAAAAGTGAAGTTATCATGTAAATACTATTCACTAAAAAAAGTGACTTTACCGTGATAAATACTATTCACAAAAAAATGACTTTATCATGGTAACTACTATTCACGGTAAAATGACTTTACCATGGTAACTACTATGCACAAGAAAAACAAGGTTACCCTCCAATTGATTTTTGACTAAGTGGGAATATCTCTCCGTAAAATCCACCAACGAGGAATGGTCCTGCAACGGAACCAAAATGTCATCACCAATCCGCACTATGATAATTCTTCACCGAACTCCTCGTGCTATGATTATTTACTAATGCACATTGCACCTTTAGTTTGGTGGATGTAATCTGAAACAAAACAACAACCGAACACAAGAATACCATCGACTATGATAAGACTAATGATGACAAATCTGAAATATCAAAGTAAATTATAATATTAACATGAAATTGTTACAATCTCACCCATGAGGTACTTCAACAAGACTATGGGAGAAACTTTACAATTACACCTCTCGATGGCTTCTTCAACACACCTTTAACTCGATGGCTTCCTTTCGCACACTTCCTACAATATTTCTCACTACTTCTTTCTATGCTAAATGAGGGGGTGGCCTCTCTATTTATAGAACTTCCAGGCTTATCCATCTATCTCTAAGATAGGATAAGAAATCCACTCGACGAATCATATTCCATACCTTAACTCTTATCTCGTACATGTAAGCTTATCTCTTAAGATAAGATAAACCTTATCATTTTACATGGGTTCCACATTTTTAGACTTTTTACAAATAAAATACACAAAATATTTATGACCTCACTCCTTGTCCTTATTACCAATATAATATTTCTAATTCCTAATCATGTAGACCCTACTTCTCTTACCCAAACTTTGACATTTTAACATTACCGACCACTTACGACAAATATTTGCTACCGTACTCCACATTATTGGCGACACCGTACTGACGGCGCCGTTATCTTCTATCAGACACTACTACTAATTATACTTAACAACATCCTATTCCTAATACATACATTAATGAAATAGAAATTATGGAGGAAAATTTTAGTGTCGACAGTTCCTTCCAAAATTTAGTTTTCCTTGGCCACATATTTCAAAATATAGTCGAACTCTTCATGGAGTCTTTATTTACTCCACTTAGCTATAGAAGTTATTATATATGAAAATGCTAAGCACTTGATCATCTCCCGAATTTTGGATTAATTCCTAAAATTTTAATACTTTATCCACCATGTTTAATGCTTCCAATCAAATTATATCTCAAACTAGGTAGTAGAAAGAGCTTCTTGACAAAATTAACTCAACTTTGAATGTTGTGAAAAGATAGAAATCACTCCAAGGATGACTACAAACAAAAGGAGAAGTGTGGACCCATCATATGTACTATTGAGGGAGTTCCTCAAGTAGATTTCATATGTTGAAATGGAGTTATGAAGGTTCCTAAAACATGATAAAATATGGAGGATGTGTTTTGGTTTTCCACAATGATTTGGAGGCTCATTTTGGCACCATCTCCAATAAAATAATTACAACATAAAAAACACACATCCATGTATTATAGTAAATAGAATCACATTCCATCCTCCAATTATTAAATCCTTTACATATCCTATTGTAAGGTCATGAGAACTTAAAAACTTTTCCCCATGCTCAAAATTTAACTTTAAGGCCCCAAAATGTAATGGGACATTTTGGGTACCAATATTGGCTTTTACCGTGAGTTAGGTACCCCTATGGGTGTTTAGAGATCCTAGAGTTTATCTTTGAAGATTACACCAAGGTATTTATATGACAAATTTTCACATGATAGTTATGCAATATAAAAACAAATGTAGATAGACACAACAAATACAAACCTAGGAAACAAATTCCAGCACCTTGTTGAGCAATCAATGTGAAAAAAACACCTCCCAACATAAACATCTTTATATAACAAAAGGTATCTAGATGGGGAAATATTTTCATCATCAAGCACATGGAAAGGAGATCTCAATAAGTAAATTGTAGTAGAATGAGTCACTTCAAAAGAATAATGTTTACAATAAGGGAAGTTAACTAATTTCAAATAGGGATACAAAATGATCCAACATGCATCCTCTCGTAGTCTATAAATAAGATCCAATTTTGGGTGTGTTGAGGTATATGACCTTATTTTGACCAATAATACTTTTTCCATGTCATTTCTCCTTACTAAATTTATCAAATAGTTTTAAAATGTTTTCCCTAAAAAATTTAAAATTTGACCACCATGTATTTTCATTATGCACTTGAAAAGGCCTAATAATGGTAGTGGTAATGATTTATCATGAAACTCATTTATAACCCCAGTATGGAATAGTATTATCATCTTGATTCAAGGAAAAAAAAGTATGGTTAGGAGTTTTATAGCTAAATTATTTAAGGAATCTATTCATTCTTTTGAAAGGGAGAGAAAGGGAAGTAGTTGAGAGAAGAGAATCATAAGGGGGAGCCATAAGGAAATTCTAGGAGAGAATAAATAATAGCGAACAGAAAAAAAGGGAAGATCCATATAACAGAAAGAAGCAACCTGTAATGGAAAAATAAAGCTAAGAAGACATAGTACATCGAGGATAAGGGAGAAATACTTAGAAGGCCAAATTGGAGAAGTTATTCTTAAAAATGTTATTCACATTTTTGGAAAGACGAGGGAGAAAAGAGTACATAGTGGTTTATGTATTGTATATATTTAGATCAATAAAATGAAATTTTTGGAAGATTTGAAGGTTAATTCTTAAACCATTTGTTTCTTTACTTGAGCTATGCATTTTTAATTCTTTATTCTTGTGATTTCTAGTCTCGTGTAGGTTCAATCTACTATGATTCTCTAATAGATATAAATGTTGAATATTGTGAGGGTTTAAAAAATGAGTAGAATATATGTGGTCCTATTAGAAACCTTATAGTAAAGGTTTTATATTCTTAGAAGATGATTCCTTAACCCAAATCTAGTAAAGTATATTCGAGACTAGTCATATGTCAAGTTATAAATAAATTTCATGGTGTGATAATGCCAGAGTATTGTGGTGTTTCTTGGTATAATGATTTCTTGGATACTTCCATAAGATAATAAGGTTTTTAAATATGGATACACCTTATAGGACTCCTTATTTGTGTTGATAGAATAAATCCATCCTATTCACATTTTGGTATAATGTGTCCCAAAGCATTTGTCAACTATTATCGATTTTCTTGTTGTTTTTTTGGTGTTATGAGATAAATCTCTATGATGAGAACTGAGATGAAACATCTTAAAAAGGAAATGGTTTTTGATTATATTCCATGGGTGGAAACTTAATTCTACCAAGTTTCTATATATTTATATAGTAAGAAGAGGAAGAAAACTTGATTGAAGGCTATTAGACCAAGTTTAATAACTATCAATTTTATAACATTAATAAGCCATAATATGATCATCTAAATTTTAAAAGATCATTACATAGACATGTGGGTGAGTTAAGAGTTTTTTTATTAGATAAGGTAAAAAAGGGATTGAATCCTAGGGGCCTTACAAAAGGAGGAATAGAAACCAACGAGCATGAAAGAAACAGAAAATTCCATGAAAGGAGTTAAACATGCTTAACTCTTACAATGAAGATTAGGACTTTAAACCAAAGAGAGTAAAAATGAGAGAAAACCGGATCCAAAACTTCAAAACTGTAGAAGTTCTCCAAAAGTCTTGCCAATAGTCCAAAAACCCAACTAATTTTTAGGAGATCCTTCATTGCTACCATCATACCTTTGATCTCGACACCCTCAGCACCCTTGACATTTATATCTTCCTCCAACTCATCCTCGGAACTACTGATGCACAAATTGAAATTCCTCCTTTTAGTGCCTTCCTCCATCCCTTCCAACCTATCACTCAACTTTTTGACTTGGTACTCCAGCTCCAGAACCTTCTGCTTGGACTTCACCTGAGCAGAGACAATTTTCTTAGAAGCATTAATGACATCCAACATAGTTTCCCTTTGACCAACATTGGTTTCCTCCATCGCTGAAGCACACCCTCTAAGTATTGAACCTTTCTACTCAAATCCTCGAAACCCTTAAAATTACCATCCCAATTCCTCTTTCTCAAGGTGCTCGCTTCCCCATGACCTTCCTCACTCTTCTCTTTACCAGAATCCTCCCCCACATTTTTGCATTTCCCAGCCTTCATCTTAGTAAGGCATTCCGCAAGAGTGAGGTCATCCTCTTCCGCCTTATCTTTCACAGAAGAATTCAGAATAGGTTTCCCATTTTCAAACAACAGAAGGATGAGCCCTTCATGCAAAGGCATCTTTTCCTTCTCCTACTGGAAATCCATCAAATAATTTTTCAAAGACATAAATAGAAAGAAAGGGATGCTCACCATGACCTTATGGCGGAACATATTTAGAAGGGTCATATGGTGGGTATATATTTTTTGGTATTTTCCTTCCATAGTTATATACTTCATGATTTGAAGGAAAACATCTCTCCATATTCCCAAGATACACGACCTAGCAATACCATCAGTAAAGAAAGAGCACCTTTCCTTACCCATGAAGAAAAACTCAATTTCATGTTCTCTACGGGTTCTGTCCTTAAAATTTTTGAGCCCATCCATTTTCATATTCATCATAAGGGAAATGGTGGACTCAGAAACCTCAATTTCCATACCTTTGACCTCAAACTTTCCCTCTTTCCAAGATTTTCCAAAATCCTTTGATAGGAGGGGTCATGACCATGTAATTTGGTGATGAAATTACTGAAACCCCAATCTTAAGTTTATTCCACAAATGTTGTGTTATCCAAATGTGCCCCCTGCTCATTTTGTGGCTAACTCCCTTTCATTCTTTCCTTCTATTGTGCCTCAGTCATAAATTTTTACTTTTTAGGCACTCAAAACCTTCTGGAAATGACACCATTGGATAGAGCTCTTTCTCAGCTTTCTAGAAAGGTAAAGATTTCCTCCTAACTCCACGTATTTTTCAAGTTATGGCTCGGCGGAGTTTTTGTGGGAAATTTTCCCTTGCAAGGTCCGCAGCCAATCAGAACTCGCCACGTGTCCAGGTCAAAAATATCAAAGCGATCCGATTTTGGCCTATTTTTGCCCTAAAACTTCAAATCGCCATAACTTTCGATCCAGAGCTCGATTTTTGCGTTCTTTATATCAATGGAAAGCTGGTGAAATGCTCTACAAGATTCCATGGTCAATTTTGAATTTTGGTTTAGTTTGGAGGGAGAAAATCAAAAACGCTTCTGGTACGTGCCCATGGATAGAACTGACATTTCAACAACCAATTTTAATGCAAAATGGGTCGCATTCTTCTCCAGCATGGTCAAAAATGACAAGGTATGGGTTTGTAAGGTTCCTCCATGCTGTTTTAATGCATTTTCCATCAATGAGGAATGGGCTCCCACATTTTTACGTTTTCTCTCTCCCCGGGCTCGACCCATGCATTGTAAAAGCCGATTTGGCTCATTTCTTGAGGTTGAACACTTTTTGGCATTGAAAACTTCTTCTTTCACCTCTAGCAAGTGATAGTTGTAAGAATTAGACCTTTTCACAGTTTGTAACAGGTTTATACCTCTTTGATGGTGGAATGCAAGAGATTTTTTCATGAAATTGACAGTGTAAACTCTGTGAATGCTTTTAGTCCTCTGTTTGTATTGTTTTACTTCATTTCAAGACCTCTAATTACATCTATCAGCTTGTGTATGTTTTCCCTTGTTGCATTTCATGAATTTGTGTCTATTTATATGGCAAAAATGTTTCACCACTCCTTTTGGTGCATCACCATCTTTAGTTTAGTTTCATTTTTGCATTTTTATCCCTGTCTCCTTGCAATCTAGGGTAGAATTAGGATTAGAACCTCTGTAGTTGTGCAAAATATAGATATAAATCAGAGGAGTTTGAGGAACCAGCCTCTAATCTGAGATTCCTCTCTCATTTTCACAAGTCCCACACTTGGAGAGAGGTTTCCATGTTGTGCAATCACACTGGATGCTCTAGAATCAACTTAGAAACCTGATTTGCATCCAGGGGTGCTGCTGATTTGCAACAACAGTTTTGGCACGCCGGGTGGGACCTTAGAGGTCTTCCACTTCATCTTTTGTAGGTTGGTGTGTTCCTGTGAAGATTTCAGCCTTTGGAGGCACTTGCAAACACATCTGGCGACTCCATTTGATCAGCAACCCATTTCTGAAGTTGCAGACCTATTTTTCATCCATTTCCATCTATTATTCTTTCCATCTCTTTCATTCTTTTCCATTCCATGAAGTTGTGCAATCATGACTTCATTTCCATCATGGAACTCACATTTACAACAGCAGCAATGTTTCCCACCTCCAACATGTTTTTTAAATCCTCCAAATCAGCATTTTGAACAAATTCAAAATCAGCATACATACCCATATGAGCAGCAATGCCAAAATCAGTTTGGCTATGGAGCTTTCCAAGAGCAAGGGTGTGCATACAATGAAGACAATCAGATGCAAGATGCTGGTCTGTTGGAGAAAATCCAAAAGATGGAGGTAAACATGGTGCAATCTAGGGCTCAAGCACAAATGAAAGCATTTGGAATCGGTTGTGGAGCACCCTATCCATGGGTGGGACCTTTCCCAAGGCATTACAGCCCTCAAGAGAAGCTTGACTTCATGATTGCAACGCTGCCATTGCTTACAAAGTGGATTGAAGGAATAGAGGTGTATGAGAGGAGTATTCAGCAACCTTGTCAACGGGTAAGCACACCATCTCATGCCTTTTCTTTTCCTCTTTCCCAATCTGTTTTATCTCAGCAGTGTCAAGTTTTAAACTCTCCATCTGCTGTCCCAAGTGTTGAATCCATTTCTCCACCCCCTAGTCTTCCACCTCATCTCAATTCTTCTGTCCTTTTCCCTTCCAAACAGTCATCCCCTCCACAAGAGCTAAATGAAACACCCTCTCCTCCAAAGAAACAAGAGGTTTTACCTCCTCCACCACCACAAAAAATTGCAAAAATTAGTCATGAAGGACAACAAAAAGAGAAGCCAAACAAGGATGAAGAAATTCAAATTTTGAAGAGTTGGGCTCTTAAATTTGGGATGAAGAAGATCCCTTTGTTGATGAAACCTTCGGAAGAGAGGTTGGAGTTACGAACAAATGGTGGTCGGGACTGATTTTGTTGCAGCGAAAGAAGAGCAAAAGGAGTTGCGAGATCAGCAATCAATTTGCTCAAAATATAGTGTCCATGTTGGCACCTATTTGAAGGAAATGCTGATCCAATTCAAATTGCAAAAATCAGTCATGAGGGACAGCAAGAGGAAGGAGAAGCTGCTCCAAATCTAAAATAAGAGGAGCACATTCCAGCCGTGTGGGGAGAAAAGTGCAGATCCAAAGGCTTTGAGCACAAAGCAGGTTATAGAAGAACCTTCAGTTCTTCTCTCTACTTCATCTCTCTCAAGTTCTAGTACTGAAGAAGAGTTTGATCCCTCAAACTCAATGCTAGAGGATGAAAGAAACCATGGTGATCAAGTTGCAGATCAAGAGAACACCATGGGAGAGGTTGAACATTTGCAGCAGGACAACAATGAGGCAGTTTACCTATCTGATTTGGAGGACCATTTTGATGAAGAAGAACCGGTTGAGTTTCCACCATTCTCTCTTTCATCATCCATCTTCCAAACACAAGAGCCTATTGTCATGGAGGAGAGTATTCATTTACAGCAGCCTGCATCTTATAGAAGCTCTTTGGAACCAAGATTGGAAGATTTTAATCTTTCATGTCCTTCATTGGAGGAAGAGAAAGGGTAGAAGGGTTCTACCATTGCTTCCACACCATCCATTCAAGGTCTACAAGAGAACTCCATTCTTGGAGTTGAAAATCAGAATTATGGGCATACTCAATGGATCAGACCTTGCCCAATCGGGTATTTGGCTTCATTGGAGCCAAAGGAGAAGCCACAACCAGTCATGCTTGCTTCTAAGCATGAGGATGAGATGCAAAGTTCCAAGGATCAGCTGTCATACCTCTCCAATCCAAATGCAGAGCAACTAAAAGAGGTATTGGATTTGTTTTTAGTTGACACCTTGCTAATTTGGGTAGAAGACCAGCTTCTTGTTGATTTTCCACTCATCCAATCAGCCATACTCAGCTCCAAATCATTTGCATGGCTGCCAATTTTGAAGAAAGGAAGCTATTTTGCACAACCAGTTGCAGGGTTCATTTAGCTCACCTTTGCTTCTAGTTAGAGTAGAGTAGGTAGGTTTGCTTTCAGTAGAAGAAGTGCTTGTGCACACTTTGCATGTTCCATTTGGAGCATGTATGATTTTCAGTTTGTACATAGTTTTGGTGTTGCTTTAGTTTCGCTCTTGCAAAGTTTGTTTTAATGGCATTTTGGTGGGAAAAACTCCATGTCCAAAGGGATTCAAATGGTTCGAGGGAAGTTTTCAAAGTTCGAGATCAGTTTTCAGGATACTACTCATGACTCCATGCCCAATGGATTGCTTCAGGCTACTGATCATTCATCCAAACAGGCGATGACCCTTCCGAGTCACCAAAATTATTATCCAAATGTTCCCCCTACTCATTTTGTGGCTAACTCCCTTTCATTCTTTCCTTCTATTGTGCCTCAGTCATAAATTTTTACTTTTTAGGCACTCAAAACCTTCTGGAAATGACACCATTGGATAGAGCTCTTTCTCAGCTTTCTAGAAAGGTAAAGATTTCCTCCTAACTCCACATATTTTTCAAGTTATGGCTCGGTGGAGTTTTTGTGGGAAATTTTCCCTTGTAAGGTCCGACCAATCGAACTCGCCACGTGTCGGTCAAAATATCAAAGTGATCCGATTTTGGCTTATTTTTTCCCTAAAACTTCAAATCGCCATAACTTTCGATCCAAAGCTCGGATTTTCACATTCTTTATATCAATGGAAATCTGGTGAAATACTCTACAAGATTCCATGGTCAATTTTGAATTTTGGTTTAGTTTGGAGGGAGAAAATCAAAAACGCTTCTTATACGCGCCCATCAACCAAAATGACATTTCAACAACCAAATTTAATACAAAATGGGTCGCATTCTTCTCCAGCATGGTCAAAAATGACAAGGTATGGGTTTGTAAGGTCCTCCATGCTGTTTTATGCATTTGCCATCAATGAGGAATGGGCTCCCATGTTTTTTATGTTTTCTCTCTCCTGGGCTCAACCCATGCATTGTAAAAGCGAGTTAGCTCATTTCTTGAGGGTTGAACACTTTTTGGCATTGAAAACTTCTTCTTTCACCTCCAGCAAGTGATAGTTGTAAGAATCAGACCTTTTTCACAGTTTGTAACAGGTTTATACCTCTTTGATGGTGGAATGCAAGAGATTTTTTCATGAAATTGACAGTGCAAACTCTGTGAATGCTTTCAGTCCTCTGTTTGTATTGTTTTACTTCATTTCAAGACCTCTAATTACATCTATCAGCTTGTGTATGTTTTCCCTTGTTGCATTTCATGAATTTGTGTCTATTTATATGGCAAGAAATGTTTCACCACTCCTTTTGGTGCATCACCATCTTTAGTTTAGTTTCATTTTTGCATTTTTATCCCTGTCTCCTTGCAATCTAGGGTAGAATTAGGATTAGAACCTCTGTAGTTGTGCAAAATATAGATATAAATCAGAGGATTTTGAGGAACCAACCTCTAATCTGGAGATTCCTCTCTCATTTTCACAAGTCCCACACTTAGAGAGAGGTTTCCATGTTGTGCAATCACACTGGATGCTCTAGAATCAACTTAGAAACTGATTTGCATCCGAGTCTGCTGCTGATTTACAACAACATGCTAATTAAAAGCTTCAATGTTCTGGCTAATAGGTTCAACTCTGATTCTATCACCACCCATATTCATGAAACCAAAATTCCCTATTTGCTAACACTTCTCAAAATCAGACCCCCTTTCACACTAACAGAAACCGAGGAATACAATTTATTAAGTTGTCACAACCCCGAAGCTCACTCATGCCAACATCATCAAACTTAGTGCCCTCTATCTCTAATAATGGTTTCATTAATGTCCATGGGTAATTCATATTCTTTACACCAGATCTTGTAATCATTACTAATGGCTCTGTAATTAGCCATCTTATCCGCACACTTGTTCCCTTGACACAAAGTATGATTATAAGAAACCCTTACAAAATATTTTAAATTTTCCTTAACATCGTTGAGGATATTTCTTATGGGCCAATTAATGGAACCCTGATTATTAAGGGCATTAATAATGATGAGAGAGTCACCTTCAATCTAGATGTCCTTGAAACCTTTTTCTTTAGCCAACAAAACCCCCCAAAGAAGAGCTCTAGCTTCCACCATATTGTTTGTTTGCTAACCTAATAGACCCACATAAGCAAACAACCAATCTCCTTCACTGTTTCTTAAAATTCCCCCTCCCCCAGCAAGACCCGGATTCCCTTTTAATGCCCCATCAAAATTTTACTTAATAACATTTTCAGAGCCTTATCCAACTGGAATTCTTTTTTGGTTTGTGTAATTCCACCGGTCCAAGGGTGAACTTATCAAGAAATTTCTTCTCTCTTTTCGGGCAGGGTTTCTTGGCTTTGCCTTTAAAGAGTTTGATGTTTTCCTTAATGGCAGCCAAAATTTTTCTTCTAAATTTCAAGAGAAGAGATTTCTGATCCTAGAATATACAATCATTCCTGGCCTTCCATAATCCCAAAAAAATGAGGGAGGGCAATATTCTAGGCCCAGACCAAAATGGGAAAATAGAAGGGACTCTCCCATTGAAAACAACAATCCTCAATCATCAAGGGAAAGGTCCATTGGATATTGAACAAATCTAGAATGGAAGCAAACACATCGTGGGAGAAGGAGCAATGAAGGAGGAGATGGTTGACATTTTCCTCCTCCTTCATACAAAGAGAACATCTATTGGGAAGCTTCATTCCCATTTTCCTGAGATTATCCATAGTCAAAATTTTATTTTGGGTAGCCAACCAGTAAAAGATATTAACCTTTGGGATAAGATCCTTCACTCAGAGCTTACCCCAATAGTCCTTGTGCATATCAGTCTTAAAATTTAACATGTAGGCATATTTAACCAAGAAAATTCCTAAATCTTCCTCTTTCTATGTGATGGAATACTCCTTGGTTTGGAACATGGGGATGTGGAAATCCCTTAATTTATTGTTGAGAGCCCAAAAGTGTTAGATGTCACCATCAAAATCCAGAGGAGGTTCAATGGTTTCCCATATGACAGAATCCTCTTGGATCCAGAAGTCACGAATCCAAAATTTTCTTGTTTCCTTGTAGAACTGAGAAACCCTTTTCCATATTTCTAGGTTAGCTAAGGGGGAATCCTCAATCCAATTATCATACCAAAAACTGATTCTAGAGCCTTTTCCTATCTCCCACATAGTACCTTTGGTTAATATTTATTTGGAGGCCACAAAAGAGTTCCAAAAGGGAGACCCTCTAGGAAGATTATCTTGATTAAAAAAGGATTCCATTTTGCCTATATTCCACAAGTATTTCATCTTTATAATTTCCACCCAAAGTCCTTCCTCTCTAGCAATCCTCCAACCTACTTTTGAAATAAAGGCCTCATTCATAAGAGAAATATTTTTTAACCCCAAGCCCCCATAAAGATTTGGTTTTGTGACTTTTTCCCAGGCCACAAGAGGGAATTTGAACTTCTCCACAGCTCCCATCCAAAGGAATCTCTTCTAGATTTTCTCTAAGGATTTAATAATTTTAGCAGGGAGCTTGAAAAGAGACATCACATAAATGGGAATGCCTTAAAGGGAAATTTGGAGCAGTTGAATCTTACAAGCTTGAGAAAGTAAGAGACCCTTCCAAGATGAGAGTTTACTATTAACAATTTTGAGCGAGCATTCCAAGTTGTGAAGTCAGGTTCTTTTAGATCAGGGGCATACCCAAATAAAAATATGGAAAATGCTTAATCCTGCACCTAGGATGTGAGCTAATCTGGATTGAACTTGATTCTCCACATTAATGAAAAAAACAACACTTTTATGGAAATTAACCATCTGTCTTGAAACCAAGTTCATAATCATTAAGAACCACCTTAAAATTGGAGGCCTCATGGACAAAGGCCTTCCCCATCATAAATTTATCATCCACAAACTGATTGAGGTAGATAGAGGGAAGACCATTAGATATTTTAATACCCTGGATACATTTTGAAAACATAGCTTGTTGACAGATTCTACTCAAGGATTCAGCCATTATGATGTAAAGGAAAGGTGAAAGAGGATCACCTTGTCTCAACCCTCTACCTGCTTGGAAGAAACCTTCCGGTTTTCCATTAACCAAAACGAGTAACTAGCAGTGGATATGCAGTCATAATCATGTTTACCAGGAAGTTATCAAAACCAACCTTTAACAGGATAGCCTGGAGGAAGGACCATGTTATCCTATCAAAGGCTTTATGCATATCCAACTTAAGAAACATTTCCGATCTTCCAACTATCAATGGAATGTATGGCTTCTTGAATCACAATAATGTTGTCTGTAATTTTCCTTCCCAAAACAAAATCCCCCTAATTTCCTGGAGATAAAGTTAGGAAGAACCATTCTAATCCTCCCAGCTATGATTTTAGTTAGTATTTTATAGCTGGTGTTGCACATGCTTATAGGTCTGAAATCCTTAACCTCCTTAGCACCAACAATTTTTGGCACTAGGACTAGGAAAGTGTTATTCATTTGCCTCAAAAGATGACCATTGTTGAAAAAATATTGGACCATTTCAATGACCTCATGCTTTATCACCTCCCATAATTTTTGAAAGAAAAAGGCAGGGAAACCATCTGGGCTGGAGATTTATCCGGTTCCATATCAAAGACCACAAAACAAATTTCCTCCTCCAAGGGGCTCCTTAAGATATCTCTATTTTAAAGAGGGGTGATAACATTCTAGAAAAGATCCAGGACTTTATTCTGAACCAGCTCCTCCGTCCTTTGCCCCTGCTTAAAAATCTCCTTGAAGTAATTTATTATAGTGGCATTGATATCCCTACTATCCATGTAGATCTCACCATTATCACTTCTTATCTCATTAATCTTTAGGATATTAGCTTTGGAAGTGGCAGAGAAATGGAATAATTTAGTATTCCTATCACCCTCCTTAAGCCATTTAACCCTATATTTTTGTCTCTAATACACCTCTTCTTTATCCGGATCTCATGGTACTCGGACATGATTTTTTTTCTTAATCCTTGAGAATAGTGTTAACACCATCGTTATCCATAAGTTCCTCAATATTTCTTAAATCTTCAGCAATTCTAATTTTTTCCTGGAAAATATTTCCAAAAGTCTCCTTATTCCATCTTTTAAGGTTACTTTTGATATTCTTTAGCTTAAAACACAATCTAAAACTAGCAACCCCACGAACTTGAATATCCCACCATTCTTGAATTCTGTTGAAAATATCAGGGTGATCTAACCACATCTTTTCAAATCTGAAAGGTCTAGATTTTTTCATTGATTCATCCCCAAATCAAGAAGAATGGGATTATGATCTGATCTGATTCTGGGGAGAGTTTTTAGAGAATAAAGTTGATTGATCATACAAATATGACTCACCACAAATATGTCCAATCTAATATGAATGAGCTCAGTTCCCATCCTTTTGTTTTCCCAAGTAAACTTGGAGCCCTCCAATTCTAAATCAAACAGACTATTACTGGCTAGGAAGTTAACTAAATCTTCCATACTTTTAGAATAAGAGATCAAGCCCCCTTTATTTTCACTAGGGGAAAGGGGGTATTGAAATCACCTCCAATAATCCAATCTTTATCTTTAAACAGTTGTCTAAATCTTGAGATATCCTTCTAGAACTTCATCTTTCACTAAGTTTATTGGGAACATAAATATTAGAAACATACCAGGATTTTTAGAGATGATTTCCATGAAACTCATAACCACATGACCAGGGGAAGAAAGGATCAGAATGCCATGCACAATTCTAGGATCCCACATAGTGACAACACCTCCTAAAGCTCCCGAGGAGCTACACCCCTCCCAGTAACTTTCTTTCCAAATTAGCCTACCCACCTCTTTAAATCTGTCCATATTCATTTTGGTTTCTTGGAGCATGAAAATATCCGGTTTGTTTTTAACTCTAAGATCCTTAGCAATTCTGTGTTTACTAGGATTATTCAATCCCCTAATGTTCCAAGAGAGGAGGATCATTTAACATTTCTTATTTTGAGGAAGCAACTTCCCCAAAGTACTCTAAATACCAGCATCTACTTCCCTCCTAGAGTTAGTCTCCCTTAATTCCTTATTACTTTTCCTGCCCTTAGAGCTGAGTCCTTACCAACATCATCTCTAGAGGTACTATGAGTGATGGTTTTAGATATATACTTACTGGGTCTTAGGAGAGGCCACCAAATCATACGTATCAGCAACATAGTCCGCAAGAATTCTAAAAACATTAGACATGGGTAGGATTTCTTCTTGTCTCTAACCAAAGGAACTCTAACCAATAGAAGAAACCTCATCCAACAAAGGTCCGCAAGCCACTTGTAGAGAAAAAGCATTACCTTCTGAATCTTGGCTAGCCCCTTCCTCTATTTCTAGAACCACCTCTTCCAAGACTGGATCTTCATTTTCATTTTCATCTTCAAATTCATTGACTTCATGAAAACTGGAAAC
Source organism: Taxus wallichiana var. yunnanensis (assembly GCA_018340775.1). NCBI lineage: Eukaryota > Viridiplantae > Streptophyta > Pinopsida > Cupressales > Taxaceae > Taxus > Taxus wallichiana. Next base: position 947,134,419 of record CM031235.1, read on the forward strand.
AACCAATTCCTTGCATGGGGTATTAAGATGGACCAAGGGATCTGCTTCTTTAACAGCCTCCTGGATGATAAGAGGATCCTTTCTTTCTACACCGAATCTAGACAACCAGCTAGTGCATGACACGTGGTAGAAAAGAAAAAACAAATGAACAGTTGGCCATCATTTCAGCCAACCTGCACACGCCATGTGTTTTTTGTGCGTCAACGACTCTGACATATTCTAAAAACTGTATCTTCTACTACAAAGCTCGAGTTGGCATGTGCCTGGACTTGTCAGAGAGATGCTAACACAAGCTACACGTTGGACTATTCAAGTTCAAATTTAGGTAGGATTTTTAGGTGAAAATAGGGAAATGTCTTTTAGCTCATTAATGCACACATCCAATTGACCTCAACTACCATATTTCATCAGATCTTTCCTTCTTCCTTCTTCCACATGCAAAACAAACATGGGGAAGCACATTTGAAAACCTTGTAGGTGGATTTGTAGGCATTTATTGCTGGTTATTGGTGGTTGAAGATTTGAATCTGAGTTTCCCTCCTTTTTCCTTCTCTTCTCTCCTTCTTCTTCTATAAATAGCAGAGTTCTACTTTGTAAAAACATCTCTCCTTGTTGTAATGGCACCATGCCAAAATGGTGGCTAACTTCCCATGGGTCTTAGATCTTGGCATGGTCTCTGTAATGTTTTCTCACCTCCTGCCATTAATGTAAATGACTATGCATCCCTTAAGCAATAAAATCATGTTATGTGGAACTTGTATCTTCCCTCTCTCATTTTCATTGCATCTCACCTCTCTGTTTGCATTTTTGGCATGATTGTGTGTACTCTATGCTTGCAGTCCCCACATTCATGTGTTGTGCACGCTAGAAGGATGATCCCATGTGTTGATTTGCAGCGGAAGAACTATTTCCCTCCATCCCCAAAGTTTCAAAATCCTCCTCCAAATCATTTTTATAAGCCCCATTATCCCAAAAGTGCATACAACCCACCTTTTTCTAACCAAAATGTTTATGAAGAACAAGTTTATGCAGATGATGGTGGCAACTCTTTGGCCGAAGCTGATTTTGAGAGGTAGGTGCTAGAGACAGAGATGGACATGATGTAGCTCACAATCAAGTTCTCCATAAAGGTAGCTAAAGTTGGCTACAAGGTCCCTTGTCCATGGGTCGGCCTTTTAGGTGGTTTAACACCCAAAAAAGCGCACTTCATCATTAAGATGCTTCCCTAGATTACATATTGGGTAGAAGAGGTGTTCGAGGCTCAAAAATCTAGTGCATGGCAACCTTGTCAATGGGGAAACCTTGCACTACCATCCTACATCCCTCCCACTCCCCGTGCCAACTCACATTATATCAGCCCATTGCACATGTACCCGACTTCTTGTGTGCTTCCCCCATTAAGAATTCCATCCCTCCTCCCTTGTTTTCATCTCACCTACTTTTCTCTTCCATTCCCCTTCGTTCACGCCTCTACTCCTTTTATGTGTGCACGCGTTCCATCCCTTCTATGCCCATCCTCCCATTTTCTTCTGAGTCCCCTCTGTCTAGCAGTGTAAAAAAAATATGAACAGCCCATACCAATGCGCCTTTCCCAGGTCATGTCATCACGTTTGACAAATGTAGGACATTTGAAGAATGACGCGAGTCATGCGACTACGACAGGGAAGAGGAAATCACATGGGTGCTGTTCTAAGGAGAATCGGCTAGCTCCGAGAGGGCACGATTTTGGAAGACCGAGTTACTTGTAGAGGTAGAACCATGTGCACCCTAGATTTACGCACCTAGCCTACAAGTACTCCCTTTAGGAGGAAATTCTATAAGAAAATCCCATCTATGGGATTGAGCTTCAAAATAATGGGAAAACCAAAAGGATTAAACCATGCCCAATCAAATATTTGGCTAGCCTAAATCCAAAAATAGAGTTGCCACTGGTAATGCTCATTTTAGAGCATGAGGTAGAGCATCTGTGTGCCAAAGGTTAGTAGCACACCTCCTAGATCCAAGTACAGAACAACTCCAGGAGTTGTATATTATGTTTGTTGATACTTTGAGGAGGGTGAAATACCATCTACAAGGTGGTTTTTCACTCTCATTTCTGACCATGTTTAATGCCAAATCAACTACATGGTCATAATTTTTGAGGAAGGGAAGCTACTTCTCCCTACCTATTGTAGGTTTTACTTGAGTGCCCCTTGCCTCTGGTTAGTTTAGTTTAGGTTTGCTTTTAGTAACACAAGTGCTTGCACACACTCTACATGTTCCAATTGGGACATGTATGATTTTCAACTTTTGTACAGTGTTGTGCTTCTCTTTGGTGTGCTCCCTCTGATGACTTTCCTTTCCTGTTGTGCCTGCGCGCCCCTTTTGTTGCTTCTTGGGATGACAATTCAATTTTGATGACGAGTTCAATGGTCAGTGCATAGCTTTCACTCTCAACAATCCAATTCATAATATCTTCATATGAGAGCAATAGTTTAGTTTAGAGTTTAGACAGAGCTTCAAGTGACTTCAGGAATGTTCTTCAAAGTTGTAGATCAGATCTTCAAGATTAGCACTGACTCCATGCCCAATGGAATTATAAGGCTATTGGTCTCTTCATCTAGCAGGCAGATGGCCCCCAAAAGACACAAAAACTGTTTATCTAAATAACTCTCCTAGTTATCTGGATAACTTATATTTTCATCATGACTTTGGTGTTTCACATTTTAGGTTACGCGCACTCAAAATTGTTCTTTTGACACCTTGGCATAGTTGTAGTTCCTCCATGTGCCCTTGCATGCCTTCTTATTCCCCTTTTCATTCTTCTATGTATTTCTATTTTTCCCTTCCCGTGCACCTCACACTTTCTTTTATCAACTAATTCCTTGGCCCTTTATGCGTTACACCCATTACTTTGTAATAGTTGCACCTTAACCATACGTTCTCTGCTCACCGATTTCCTCATTCCCCACTTGCATCACATGCGACCCTCTACCTCCTCCTCTCTTTTCCCTTTCACGAGATTTCTTCTCACTCCCGCGCATCACACGATCTTTCATTTTCCTCTTTCTGCTTTCCTCCCACGCCTCTTTCTTCCACGCGCACCCTTGCGCCTTCTCCTTTGCACCCTTATGTGCCAAGTCATCTTATGACAGACTTGAGTGTGCCGTGCATGACCAAGTAAAGTATGCCAACAGGGTGCCAAATCTAGACAACCAACCACTACATGACACGTGGCAGAGCAGAAAAAACAAACAAACAGTTGGCCATCATTTCAGCCAACCTATGTGCGCCACATGTTTTCTATGCCCCGATGACTCGACATCTTCTCGACAACCTTATATTCTCCTACGAGCTCATATTAGCATGTGCTTGGACTTGTCAGAGTGCTTTGGTGACATAAGCTACACATTGGAATATTCAAGTTCAAATTAGGCGGGATTTATTAGGTGAAAACAGGGAAATGTCTTTTAGCTCATCAATGCACATATCCAATCGACCTCAACTACCATATTTCATCAGATCTTTCCTTCTTCCTTCTTCCACATGTAAAACAGACACGAGGAAGCACATCTAACAACCTTACAGGTGGATTTGCAAGAATTTATCACTAGTTATTGGTGGTTGAAGATTTGAATGAGTTTCCCTCCCTTTTTCCTTCTCTTCTCTCCTTCTTCTATAAATAACATAGTTCTACTTTGTAAAAACATACCTCCTTGTTGTAACGGCACCATGCCAAAATGGTGGCCAACTTCCCATGGGTCTCAGACCTTGGCATGGTCTCTATAATGTTTTCTCACCTCCTACCATGAATTTAAATGATTGTACATCCCTTAAGCAATAAAATCATGTTCTTGGAACTCTTGTCTTCCCTCTCTCATTTTCATTGCATCTCACCTCTCTATTTGTATTTTTTGGCATGATTGTGTGTACTCTAGGATTCACGGTCCCCACGTTCATGTGTTGCGTGTGCTAGAAGGCTGAGCCAGTGTGTTTATCTGTGGCACGTGCTTTGTCATCCCTCTTCTCCCACACCCTCTTTGTTTCCTTTGCCACTCGTGGAGAGAGATTGACCCTTTCCTTCAGCACTATCACCTTCCTTAGCTTAGGATTTCCCCTTTCTGCACATCCTTCTATCCCTAGTCCCTTGGCATGTTTAGTCTAGGATTTACATTCAGCACTAGGAGTAGTAGTAGTGTTAGAGGTAGGTAGAGGCGGCCTTCTCCGAGAGATCCGTCCCAGCCGCGCGAGGTCCCACAACTTGGGGATGGTTCCGTTGTGGTCTCGGACACCTTAGTCCCTTTCAAAGACTCAAGACATGGGTGCGCATCTAAGTAACCAACAATATTGTGGGTGGTTTTTTTTTTGGGTGTTGAAGGATTAGGCAAGGGTTTTGTGGGTTTGAAATAATACCACCCAAAGCGGGATATATGCCGCCATGAAGAGAAATATACAAAAGTTAGGAGTGTTGTGATACTTGAGGAAAATTACCTTACAATGAAGAAAAATACATGAAGTCAAAAATTATGCTGCGATGATCATGAATTATTAGAGGACCAAGAGAACCCAAGGGATGTCCATGGAGTCTTGAAAAAAATTGTATATTCAAAATTCAAAGTCTACAATCGAGATGACTCATTGAAAATTCATATATATTCATGAAATGAACATGGTATATAAATGAATTCATCTATAAGATTTAGTAGTGCACTCACGGTAACATGTTTTAATTTTGAAAAGGAAAGGAAGAAAGTGAGAAGAGAGGGGTGATTAATGAAGATATATAAAGAGGATTTATGAAGAAAGAGGAAGAGAAAACTCAAGCATATTAGAATGTCAAGTTGCTGAAGAAGAACAAAGAGTGAGCAGTGCATAAGCAAAGTGTAAAGTTCCGGGTATACAGAAATAGTAGGAAGAAGTGAAGAATAATCTAAATGACATCATTAGGTTGAAGAAGCAACTATAGTAGGTGGATCTTTGCAATGATGATTTGGTGCTTGACCTTTGTGATTGGTGTCTCAAGTGAGTTGGTGCTCACAAATCAAGATTAGTTAGTGCTCGGCCTTGGGGATTGGTGTCTCCAATGAGTTGGTGCTCATGAATAAAACTGAATTGGTGTTTGGCATTAGGGATAGGTGTCTCTAATAGGTTTGTGGCTATAAAATTATTGTAAAATAATTAATGTTGTGGCTAGATTTGGACACTAGCTCCAAGTAGCCTTTTCACTTTGTTTTCCTTTCAAAGGGTTTCCACGTAAATTCTTGTGTTGTGAAATTATTATACCTTATGTAATTTTTGATGTTATGAATGTTAAAGTTTAAATTGATAATATTGATTCACCCCCTCAATATAAGTGTGTTTTCTATAATTGGTATCAAAGAAGGTTCCTTTTAAATAGTCGACCACTTTAGAAAGTAGATCTTAGAAACACGCATGGTGAATCAAGAAGGTTTCTCCTCAAATAGGGATACATTGTTTGATGGATCTAATTATGCATTTTGGAGTATAAGGATATGCACCTATCTAATGGATATTATTTTTTATATATGGGAATATATTGTTAATGGTTATATTGTTCCATAACTCCAACATATCAAGATGGAAAGAAAGTAAGTGATAGAAATAAAAGAATATGAATGCAATCTTGAGAAGATTGTGTGAGGAAGAATTTTTCACAAGTAATGAGTTATGGTTCAGCGAAGAAAATTTGGGATAAAATCAAAAACATTTTTGAAGGAGATGAAAAGTGAAGAAAGAAAAACTACAAACACATAGAGGTCAAATTTAAAATTTGAAGATGAAGGAGGATGAAAATATTTCATCCTAACTTTTCCATATGTAGTTGTCAATACTATTAGAGGAATCAATGAAGAAATTAAGGATGAATCTATTGTGCAAAAAGTGCTAATATCTCCTCCGAGATTTGATGTCAAAGTATATGCTACTGAATATTTGAAAGACTTAACCATTCTAACAATGGATCAACTACATGGGATGCTTACAACATATGATATGAAAGTAAAGGTGATAAATAATCAAAGTGAGAGGTTGCATTCAAAACATCAAAGAAGGATAAAAGAAAGAAACATGAACCACATGATTTCTCCAGCAATGAGTCGGATGAAGAAGAAGCTCACTTTTTTAAAAGATGAAGAAAGGGTTCAGAAAATATAAAGGTAAGTTACCATTTAAATGTTTTGATTATGTTGAAATATGACATTATGCCAATAAATGCCCATATAAAAAAATGTTTTATAAAGAAAAACATAACTTGAAGGAGAGTAAACATGTATTATCAATCCAAAAGAACCATAAGAAAGAAGATTTGAAAGTAAGAATAATATCTACAAGCACAAGAAAAAACTCTTTACCAAGTAGGAAAGCAACTCATTTGAAGAAAGTGGTGAAAGTGTCTCTACCAATTATAAAGATGAATCATTACTCATGGCCTTATAGATTAAAGAAATCAAATACGACATGGATTCAAAATATGAAGAAGATATTGCATTTGAAGCTAAAGTGGATCTTGAAGGAGAACTCATTTCTACCCTAGAAGAACTCCAGACGAGGAAAATTCATGAATATTAGGGATTTTGGAAATCTCTTGGTGAATTTTCATCGTTTATTATTACCTAGTTACTTTAAAATTTCAGCCAACAAGTCATTTGTATGGGTCAATTACTTACTATTTATAGTTAAAAATGAACTTATGCATGTATTTTGCCAACTTTTCTAATCAAAATGTGCAAATATTTGTTGAGGTATAATACATAGCTTTGAGGGTTGCGATGCGGAAAATTGCCCCTTACGGGGTTGAGGTGCATGCCCGATAGAGGAATTGTTTTAGAATTAGATGCCCTGAAATCCACATTTTATATGATTTTTCTAGGGGAGGCATTGCTATTTCTTAAGAGACGATTGTCTTAATGGTGCAACATACATGGGATGGACTATTGTTCAAATTCATTTTTCTAGATGACCATCCAACACGTAAATAGTATGGCAAACAACAAGGTTGGATGGATGGCCATGGATTTCATCCATGTGCGAAGGTGATGGTCATCTTGTTGGCAGACCATTCAACTGAAATGGACGCCTGTTTAATATAGATGTCCAACAAAGAGTGGATGGCCATCCAACTTGGGTTGGATGGCCATCCCATATCTATCGTCTAACTTGGGTTAGATAATAGACAATGGACGATCATCAACCTATGTTGGACGATAGACAATGGATGATCATCAACCCGAGGTTAGATGGTAGACAATGGATGGCCATCTAACTAGGGAAGGACAAAAGATGTTTCAGAGTTTTCTTTTGCTAATGATTTATTTGGTTCATTTTAGTTTGGGCGATTTCTGAAAAGAATTGATCTCTAACGTTTTCTCCCAATTTTTTTCTTGGTTCACACATATGGGTAAAAAAAAGGATGTCGACGGTTGTTCTCTATGTATTGTAAGTTCTCATTTTGTGAAGGGATCTTATATTCCCATTATAGTTATGGAAAGTTGTTATTCTGACATGCAGGTACATTGTGTGTGTGTGTGTGTGTGTGTGTGTGTGTGTGTGTGTGTAGGGTATATATATATATATATATATATATATATTTCTATGGAGATGATTTTGTTTTTCTGCTTTGTTTTCAAATGTATCAAATCTCTTTTTCTTTGATTATCGATGAAATGTTGCATATTTCTATGGAAGAGACGACTGTCCAACCCTACCCAAGAGAGATGACCATATAACATAGTTTTTCTAACCTTAAAAGGATGAATGTTTAACTTGATCATTTGACAATATATAGACGGTCATATAACACCCTTAAAACTATAAAAAATCAAAGAAAATTGTGCCCTACTAAATTGCCTTTTCCATGAAACATTTTTTTACAAATTTTCCATCGATTTGAAAGTTGATTTTGGAGATTCGCCGTGCATTCTAAACTAATTTTTTGGAGGAGGGTCTTAAAATGAACCACATTATAGAGTCTAAGAAAGAAAAATCATAATAAAAAACATCAATTTCAAAAACTAGAAGATGAGTATGGTGTCTTAAAATAAAATTTGGCACATGATCTTAAAGAGTCTAATAAAATCATCATTGATCTAAATATTTAACTAGAAGAGATGAAGAATATGGATGAGGATGTGAGAACATATTTGAAACAGAAAGAAGAAGATTGTGAGAAACTTGAATGTGAAGTTGTTTCCTTAAGAAAGGAACTTGAGAAATCAACTACCAAGTTGAACAGATGTCTCAAATTTGAAAATATCTCTGAAGTTTTAGAAGACATTATTAATAATCAGAGATCACCATTTATCAAATAGGTCTTGGGTATAATGAGAATTCTATAAAAGAAGATCCTAAAGAGTCTCCAAATATGACAAGTCCATAATCATAAAAAGTTATTCAAATGCTTTCAAAAGTTTTTTTAATTAGATGAGAACAAAAAGAAGGAAGAATTACATGACCATAAATACTCCAACACTTCAAATGAAAGCAACAGAAGGAAAGAAAGTCATGTTCCACAAAATAATAGTACTCCTCCAAAGGGAAACAAGGATACAACAAGAAGATCATTTCCTTGAAGGCAACATTACAAAATCAAGTTTTAAAATTCCTTTTATGTCTATTATTTTTCATATAATCAATTTTTCATAGGGAAACATATTGTAGATCTCATGTAATAAGTTTTGATAGGAAGAAAAATACAAATTCATATGTGTCCTCAAATAGAAACTTACAACTCATTTGCACCTTTGATGAATTTTAATATTGAATGTTATAAGTGCCACAAATTTGGGCATAAAGCTTATTTTTGTAGAAGTTGGTTTGTAGATTATTCCAAGAAGGATGAGAATGAGAAAACCAAAGACAATAAGAAGGTTGATTAAACAAAAAGTTTGGAAGGAGAAACAGGAGAAAAAAATAAAAAAAAAAAAAGCCATGATTGTTCAGACATTTCATGTACAAAATGAAGAAAATCAGTGGTACATTGATATTGGTTTCTCAAGTCACATGACTAGAGAAAAAAATAATTTTATCACTTTGAAAAAGGTAAATGGAGATACTATAAAATTTTCATACAATAACACTTTAATAAGTTTAGGTAAGGGTACCATTAGATTGAAAAAATGGTAAATAAAAATTGAAAATGTCTTGCACGTTGAAGGACTAAATCATAATATTTTGAGTGTGAGTCAAATGAGTGATATGAGATAAAGAGTAAGATTTATGCTGGAGGATGTGAAATAAAAGAAAAGTACAAGGAAGGTTATTGTTGATGCATGCAAAATTACAAATAATCTTTACATTCTTAGTGAGATTAAAGGAGAAAATGTTGCATGGAAAAATAGATGAGAGTTGATTGTGGCATAAAAGAATGGGTCACATTAACATTTACAATTTAGTAAATATAAGTTCCAAACAACTTGTTAGAGATATACCAAAGATTACTAAACTAGTAAACACTCTATGTAAACAATGTCAATTTGGCAAGAAAACAAGAGCTTCATTTAAGAAAAATGAGTACTCAACTACAAGGATATTCGAAGTTGTGCATATTGATCTTTGTGCACCTACAAGAACTCAAATCATGCAAGGTGAGAGATATTTTATGTTATTTATTGATGATTATTCTAGAATGAAATGGGTTACTTTTCTACGAGAAATTATGAAGCATTTGAAAGATTTAAGGAATTCTAAGCATTGGTTGAAAATGAGAAGGATTTGAAAATCAAGTGTTTAAGATATGACAGAGGATGAGAATTCAATTTGAATGAATTCATAGATTATTGTGAATTTTATGAAATAAAAATACATTATGCTCGAGATGCTGAAAAACTCCATAGTAGAATAAAGTTGTTGAAAGGAAAAATAGAGTTGTGTAAGAGATGGATAGAACCATGCTAGATGAATCCAAAGTATCTAAAAATTATCGAGAGAGGAATTAAACCAAGTAGTCTATATTATGAATGGAGGGCATATCAAAGTAAATAACATAAAGACACCTTATGAACTATGGAATTTCAGACCAACAAGCTGGAAAACACTTCATAGTATTTGGAAACAAATGTTATATCAAGTAATATGATGAAGACTTAGGTAATTTTATTATAGTTATGATGAAGGTATTTTTCTTTGTTACTCTTGAATGTGCTAGGAATAATATTTTTAGTGCTCCATTTGGTTAGTAAAGAATAAATTTAATTAGAGATTGATTTGTTACGCGAGTAACAACGGTCTTGTTATGGGAAGATTTGTTAAAGCTTTCCTATAAACTAGGAGATTTTACTCCTATATAATTGTAATATGTTGAGTGAATGAAATATACATAAAGTTTTATTATAATTTTGTTGTGTAAAACTTTTTACCAAACATTTGGTATTAGAGTGACCATGGATCTGTGAGATATTAGTGAAGGGGAATTGTTATTCTTTTGCCTGGTGGATGGAAATTTATTTTTGATGAGTTTGTGCTTAGTTGGTTTGGTGATTAAGATTTTAGATTATTAATGGGTCTGTGAAGAAGTGAATTCCAGTTGAAAAGGCATCACTCTGCAGATACGTATGGTAGTACTGTTATAATTTGACAACATGTATTATCAATGATCTACGGTGTAAGGAAATATCTTCATATTCATATTGAATCTTGGAGATGCGTTGATCTTGTGGATTGCATGACAACTCGGTTTGGAAGCACATAAAAACAAGAACCATCCTAACGTGGTCTTGATAGTCTTATATCTGATTCAGATATCGTCACTATCAAAGTTCTTCCTCAACCTCGTGTGGACTGGTATATCTATACACATCTCAAAATTGCCATTTCATGTATCTTCACCTCCTCTCGGGCTGCATATTACACATTCTTCCTGACTAAAAACTACCACATCATAGGGTTATATGATGTACATGTACGTTTTGTAATTTGTGGTATCTAAAATATCACTTCGCTAAAACTAGACGATCTATCTAAAGGAGAGTGAGAAGAGCTATCTGTAATATTTGTAGTTTAGTTGCATTAAACATGACATGACATTGTGATAGACGCAGATCACAAAAGCATCTTGTGGCAATGTTGATTAGACATCGGTGACTCTATGAACTGATCTGTCATGTGTAGTTCTCACTGATTTTCCATCTCCAAACAACCATACCTCGGTTCTTTGGCATTTGGTGAATCAAAATGTTGATATGGTTATGTTCAAGTATTTGAAGCATTGTAGGAAATCAAACCAATCATTCACCCTTGAATCCACCATTCAATAGCCAGCCAATGATATTTGCATTGAGAAGGTGTGATGTTGTTTTATAGTCATAGCTGCAATACACTTCAAAACAACTTTGTAGTAAATCCTACGGTTGTTATATCTAAGGAATTTTTAAGCGTTTAGGTATATTATAGTTTTACTTTATTATTATTATTATTTGTATTGTTTAGTTTGTCTTAAATATCTTAAAGTGTAAGAGTCGTGTCATACATAGTATGTTGTTTATCAATATGTTTCAAGTCTCTATACTATTTAGAACTTTTATAGTTTATTCCCACAAAACATTTTCAAAAGAAAGACATGATTTAAAGGTTACAATAGTTGTGTCAAAGTCTTGGCATTAGCATTATTGTAAAGTATTAAAAATAATGTGTATAAAAGGTATTTTTGTATGTCATCATATTGTCTAAGTATTATCTATGTTTTTATTTGTGTCAATAGTTTTCCTATCAAAGTCAAAGGCTAAGGTTTTCATTAAGTGTCAAGTAGTGTTTGTCGTCAAAAGTAGAGGTTGTATAGTCAAAACAAGTCAAATGTCATTTGTGAATTCTTCAAAAAGTAGTCAAAATATTGCAAAAATAAAAAAAAATTACCTTACGGATGCATTTTCGGTGTTACCCGACGTCTTGACAACCATTGATCCTCAAAAGTAAAATTTGTTGAGCTAGCGGTGCGATATTGGAGGTCGAGAGGCATCGGAGGTTTGGATGTCAAGAAACATCCTCTCGTCGATCACCATATGAAGATGTCACATATCGATGTGGTGGCATATATATAGTGTGATTATATGCTTTTCAGTGTGGTTTTTAGTTTTTGTGTACTTCAGTTTGTTGTGTTCTTGTTGTTTTGTGTGGTATTTGGTGGATACTGGAAAAGATTTATGTTGGAGCGTAGATGACTATTAGTGATCCTCTGATTGTCATACTTTGTTGGAAGATGGTTCACTTATGAATACATTCACTTGCAATGGTGACCATGTGTAACAAGATCTAACTAGCAAGATCTGGTCAGTTGTATATACTTTGATACAATTTTCTTCTTAGTGTTTGTGTATGGAAATTTCACATTGTGGGGGAACATGACACCAATGTTCCATTTCCATTCTGAGCCTAAAATGAATAAAGTCAAGGGAAACTTCCAATGGCAGTGGTAGTTTCCTTTGTTGTTCGAGATCGAGTGACAATGATTTACGACCGTGGCTACAATTAAGAACATTGCGATTCTTATAGGATGAAATGTGAAATTTTTCTAGTATGTGTTATATTGTTTAGTTTTGTAATAAGCAGTAGTTATTCCTATATAATTACTTGAATTACAAGCATAGAGGTGAACAAAAGCATCAAATTAAGCCAGTTCATGGATCTTGAAAGGGTTTGTGGGAGGATCCAAAAAACCACACGAGGTGGATAATTAATGGGGCCTATTCACGTCAAGGTTTTGGTAAGCCTATTTAAAACCATGGAAGGAGAGATCCTTTCTTTTGATCAAGATCATGAGTCACATTGTAGGACATGTTTCACATGGGTGATCATATTGCAGATGAGTGTGTAGATGTTTTTCTACCATGTTCGCACTAAGGGGGAATGTTAGGAATAATATTTGTCGATTGCTCCATTTGGTTAGTAAAGAATAAAGTTAATTAGAGATTGAGTTGTTACGTGAGTATGACTACAATCTTGTAATAGAGAAGAGTTGTTATAGGAGTTGTTATAGCTTCCCTATAAACTAGGAGATGTTACTCTATATAATTGTAATATGTTGGGTGAATGAAATATATGGAGAGTTTTATTATAAATTTCTTGTGTAAAACTATGTACCAAAGAGAATGTGTTGTTAGGATAATTAATTATGAATTGTATAATTAATTATAATTATAAATTAATTAGTTGTATAATGTTATATGGTTTTATCAACCATAATTGGCTTATTATATTCACGGGTATAATTGTATGTCATTATTCATTTGTGCTTACCGGATGTATTTTGGAAGCTCTGTGTTTTAGTTTGTTGTTGCATGATTGCAACTCCATATTTGTTTGTATCTGGGCTATCAATATGTATAATATTGTAGCATGCACTATTGTATTTGATTTATTCCACATTAATAATATTATATAGGCTTCCATCTCTGTTTGTGAAATTACATTTGGTACCAGAGCTAGTTGAAGCTCCTAGAAAGGTTAGAGAAAGTTTGCAGAGGAAGGATAATTCATGGAGAAGAAATATGCAACAACAGAGAGCCGGTGTTGCCTCCAAGTAGCTTCCCAAGCCTCCTTGCAGACCACACCTCCTATGCATTCTCTAGGTAAACGGAAAGCAATTTTTTTTGCCTTGGTGCTCTCTACACTAGACAAATTTTCTTCTCGGAGCATTGTCTGGTTTATATCAATCATTTTTTTTTAAAAAAATCTTTTTAATCCCCATCGGGGTTTGACTTCGTAATTGATAGGAGAAATTTAGTCTCTATTATTTTTTATCAGACCTCTACATTTAAGAGGTATATCTAGTTTTGGAGGGATCGGTTGCATTATGCAAAGGACTCACGCCTCTGATTGGAAGGCTGTGTATTCTAGTGAGTTGGCGAGTTACATTAACATTGACATTGAGTCATTGAATCACCGAGCCCATAGGGAAAGGAGCGGGCCATTTTGAATCGACCTTGCAAACAAACAATGGATCCATCAAATTGTGGTCAAGCCAAAAGAGATCAAACACCAAGCTTCTTGCAATTTCTAGCCGAACCATCCCTCCACACGATCGCATCTACACTCGCACCATGAACAACAACAAAACATTGAAAGCATTCAATTTTTGTGTGAACCATCTTAGTAGACCCATGGCCGAACTACATCCAAATGCACTGCAAAACAATAAAAAAACAAATGCAAAGCCCAAGTTAGAAAAAATGATGGAAGAAAAATAATACAAAATTAAACACAAACAATACAAGGCGGTTGATTCAATTATTTCCACAGAGACCTACATATTAATAGGTGGCACAAGCAATACAAAAAAAAAATCAAATACACCGGTTTTCAATCCAAAAAGGAGGAGAAACAAATAAAAAGCGGCAAAGAAGAAATAAAAAGGCATTTTAGCGGCCAAGATAAGATTCAGATCCATTTTCTTAGTGCCCTAATCCACTAAGTCACACCATGTGGAGCTCTATCCTTGCCACATCGCCATTAAACCAAGGTTAGTAGTTTTCATTGTTGTATAAAGCTCTATTCCTTCATTTCTATACCAAGCGCTCATAGAGCCGAGTTGGTAAGTGAAAGCACCTTGGGTGGATGAGGTTTGGGGTTCAAACCCCACCCCCAACCTTATTTTAAAACCAATTTGAATTTAGCAGCACATTTGGAGAAACCACTAAGTTTGGAGGTGAATTTGGTGGAAAAACCATCACTAAACAACTAGTTACAGCTAAACCCACCTCTAAAATTTTAGCGAGAAAAACCCTATTTTAGGGAAAAAAATTCTCCTATCAGGCTGTTTTTTTATTCTGAGCAACATTTTCCAAAGGGGGATAGCTAAAAATTGCATTTTCAGCTATTTTTTTGCAATTCTTTGCATTTTGGGTCATTTTGGGCTCCGGAGGCCACCAGGGCCCGCAAAACAAAACATTTTTACATGTCATTCAATTTTTTCCAAATTTTTGAATGTAATTACATGCTTCAATATATTGTACTAATTTGTAGGTTTCCATAGTCAACCACAAATATTGTAAATGCTCATAAACTGACAAAGAGTTGTAATAAAAAACATTAAAAATTGGTTTTAAAATACTCACGAGATCCTAGATCTCATTCACAACGCTCGGTATATACAAATGCCTGCAAAGTGCTTACGGGTAATGCCGCCATGACTACTACTTGCACTTAATGCCTAATATAGCTGCAACAACGTCATCTGGGCATCAACCCTTTAAATCGATAGGGAGTAATAAGGTCATAGTGCACACACTATGAGCCATCCCATCCATTTGTGAATGATTACATGACATAAATCCAGACTGAGAAATTATCCAGTATATATAATGAAGTTATGCGCAAGTATGAGGATATTTCTTTGAGCCGATGTCAATAATTACACAAACCCTTTCCAGTATTATCTTGGTACCATGTATTGAATTCTTTCACGTACATTAACGCCTCTTTCACGTACCACCAGGTATATAGAAAGGGCGATATTCTTCCACGTACCATCGAGTATATCATAAGGGCGCATATATAGAAAGGTTTGGTATATTGGGTGATGGTATATAGATTGGGAGACCTTATACATGGAGCAATAAGAGCCAAACCCTATCGGTGATTTCTACAAAATGGGCACCAATGCCCCAAAAGAATTTCTTCTAAATTCACAACTACTCGGAGGAAATAACTATGCTACTTGGAAGACAAAAATCAAGACACATCTTGAGTTTGAAGAGATCGCTGTACCAAAGTGAATGAGCAAGGCCTATAGATGTTACAATTTTAGAACATTCAAAATTGTTGAAAGTGTAAATTTGATTATAGATGATATCAAATATAAAAGAGTAGGATACAAGAAATTGATTATCCTGAAGAAGCCAACATCAAATATGAAAAGGAAGATGAAGATGAAAAATAAGAAGTTGAAATAAAGGAAAAAAACACCATCCAGTTTTGTCCAAAAGAATCATTCGAAATAAAATTATAGGTGACAAAAATAATGGAGTACAAACTAGAAGAAGATTGGAAAATGCAACAGAACATGCAAATATGTCTTTATTATCTAAGATAGAAATGAATAATTTTATTGAAACAAGTGAAGACAAGCATTAGACTGGGAAATGGAAGAAGACCTAGATCAGCGTATTGAGAAAAATCAAACATGGGAACTGGTTCCAAAACCAAAAGACAAAAATGTGATTTTCATAAAATGGGTTTTCAGAAACAAGCTGAATGAAGATGGAAAAGTTGTAAGAAATAAATCAAGGCTAGTTTGCAAAGGATATGCACAAATTGAAGGTAATGATTTCAAGAAACTTTTGATTTTGTTGCATGTTTAGAGGCCATTAGAATGTTTTTGACATTTTCTTATTTTAAAATTTTAAAGTCTATTAGATGGATGTCAAATTATCCTTTTTGAATGGGTATTTGGAAGAAGAAGTTTACATTGAATAGCTAAAAGGATGCATATCATAGTATGATAAGGACTATGTTTGCAAGTTGAATAAATCTCTTTATGGGCTGAAAAAAAAAAACCTAGAGCATGCTACTCAAGACTTGACAAGTATCTACAATAGCAAGGGTTCAAGAAAGGTGTTGCTAAAAGAAATCTTAATGTGAGAACATCTCTCCTAGCATGTAATTTTGCCTTGCAACATCCAATTTAGGTTTTGAATGTGTTTGTAGGTTTAGGGAGTCATTTAGAGTCATCTAGAGTTGTTAGTTTGTATCTAGCCTTTTCAAAATTTGAATTATGCATTTTCCCTCCAAAATTGTAAATTTAAACTTTAAAGGGCATTTTGACTTGTATTTGGTATAAAGGTGAACTTCTTGGATTATTCAAGACATGTGATGAGTTTGTGACAAGTCTTATTGAGAGCTTGAAGCCATAATCATGACTTAGGTCATGGTAGCCTTAAGTTCTAGTCTAAGTTAGGCTTGTAATGATGTAATAAAAGCAAAACCATATGACCGAGAGGTCTTAAGGGATTCTATTTGGTTGAAAATTGAGTGGATGTCTATAAAATGCAAACTATAATGAACTATATTCATTCTAATCGAATGATAATAAGAGGAGAGTTCTAGAAAGTTTGAGTAGATATTCTTGTGTGTACACATTTTGGTGATAGTTTGTATTGTGTTCTTATGCATTTTGGTGAGAATTAACTTTGTGCAATAAATTTGATGGGAATCATAAATGGTAATAGGTATTTTTATGTGTGTACATTGATCTTTATGATATTCCATTATTTTTATGTGGATATAACTTTGAGTAACTACATAAACCTATAACAATTAGTTTGGAATACTTTCAAGTCAAGTTTGTCAACATTGAAGAATGATCTTTGTCTATAATGTTAAATATTGTATTTAAAAGAGGAGTATTTAACATCTACATTCATCACTCCATTCCAATAGATAACTTATCAGGTAAGGTTAAGGGTTATTTGATTGTGATAACTGATATAAGCTAGGAAACCCATGTTCTGAAGGGCGTAGTAGTGAGAATTATGATCATTTTAAAGTTTGAAGAAATTATAAGTCTCACTGTCAAGGTTAACACATGGAGGAGTTCAATATGTAGGTATCTGGAAAAAGTTCAAGTCTTGAAATTAAAGTTTGTTTAATTTTATGCAAAAACACTCCTACCGGGTTTGTAGGAAACCCTACCTAAGGTTTAACAAGGATTGACTAATTGAAGGTTTTAATGGTGAAATTAGGTTATAAAATTTTGAACTTATGATCTTGACACCTCGCTTTCTTTTATTTTGGAGGTTCTAAAATTTAAATTTTTCATATTATCCACATTTCATAATAGTCTACTCTTAAGAGAGTTGTACAATCTATGAAGGCCTTTTTGGAAGCATGCATACGGCGGTGAAGTTGGTGAGATTTTTGTAAAGTAAGTTTCCTTATAAATTTTATAATAGAGAGAGAGAGAGAGAGAGAGAGAGAGAGAGAGAGAGAGAGAGAGAGAGAGAGAGAGAGAGAATGAGTTGAGTCATGAAATTTGACACACACCTCAAGGAGCTAATGGGTTCCTAAATATAATTTGATTTTTCTATGGGTAGGTGTAGTTTGATCCAAACATGAACTCACTGTCGAATGCCCTTAAGAAGCTTAAGTAGGAAATTTTGACTAAACCAAGGTAATTTGATGATTTATTTTTCATTTCTTCAAGTTGAAGGTTGAGCTAGCATTTAATAAGGACTAGTAAGATGGAACAAGAAGATTCCAGGGACTAAATAGGGGTTTAAGGTCTGATTTTACTCAAGAAGGAAGAGATCTTGACTTAGAAAAGTAAAAAGTTGCATAGTGAAAAGGTAGTTTTTGCTCTCTTGGTTATTATAACATTGTGTATTGTGTTTAAGTGATTGGTTCTCTAAATCATTTTGTATCGAGTAGGTAAATATATTTGGAGAAGTTGAGAAAAGGTGTGATACATTACAGAAGAGGAAAGAGAAGACAAGATGGTATAAGTTAGAGAAGAGAGAATGATATCTTTGGAAGAGAAGATGGATATGATGATGGAGATATTGATGAGAAAGTTGGCATACATAGAGGAAAAAAAAGAATAATGGGAGCAGAGATGAGTCTTATGAAGATAAATGGAACAAATAGCTAGGTTCAATTTGTAGGAAGGTGTTATAGATGTCACAAATTTGTAGGACACAAGGCATATGAATTCCTTGATATGGATGTAAGGATGAAAAGGGTAGAAGAAGATGTTGATAATATTCTTCAAAATATAGGTAAGTCTCTTTTGTTCAGAAGAGTTATATTAAAGCCAAGTAAGGTACATCCTATTGTGACTCAAAGAAGAAATTTATTTAGAACTAGGTGTAAAACTAAGGGAAAATGTTGTGATATGATTATAGATAGTGGAAGCAATGAAAATTTAGTTTCTTATGAGATGGTAGAGAGTTGGGTTTGAAAACAACAATGCACCCTAATCCTTATCAAGTGTCTTGGATGCAAAAAGGTCATCATGTCTTGGTTAGGGAACAATGTCAAGTAGAATTTCATATTGGGAGATATAAGGACAAAGTATTGTGTGATTTGGTACCTATGGATGTATGTCATGTGTTGTTAGGTAGGCCATGATAGTATGATAGACAAGCATTACATGATGGTAAGAAAAACACATACTATTGTGACAAATGGAGAAAAGCATACTCTTTTTCCTATTACAAGTGAAAAAGATCCACAAGCAGGGGTGGTTATGATGATGTCAACTAAGAAATTCTTGACAAGAACTAAAGAAACATGCAAAAAGACACTTTTAAGGGCTGTTACACCTTATATATCTTAATTGACAACTGATTTTGAGGGTAATGGTCTAGGTATGAAGGTGAAAGAAGATATACAATTTTTTGAAAAACAAAGAAAGCTTGAGTAGATACAATATTTTGATATTCTTGAGAACAATGAGTATAAGAAGAAGAAAATTGTAAGTCGAGGCACATATAAAGTGAGTAAGAAGATGAAGAGTTCTTAGAAGAGGCCTTAAATATATTTTTACATATTTATGATGACAAGGATGGTGTGGTTCATAAAAAAGCACTTAAGAAGGAAGGTGAAGAGAATTCGAAGGAAGAGGTGAGAGGAATAGAACATGCAACAAAAGTAGAGGATGGAAATCAAGTTTTTGAAGAGGTTGTGAAGGCCTTGTTAGTGCAAAATTACAACACCCCTGATAACTCAAGTGTGTATGCATGGGCCATCAATGTAATTTGCTAACATGGGATTGTCTCAAGGTGTGGGACCCTCGCAATGAGATAAACCTTCAGAGAAGGCTGGTTCCTCTACCTATTCTAATGCTAAAACTACTCCTAGAAAGGGAAATACAACTATTCTAACACTAACCTAGAATTTCCAAGGGACTAGGGAAGAAAGAGATGCATAAAATGAAAGTCCTAAACTAAGGAGGCAATAACACCAAGAAAAAGGGGTGTGAGATATCCTAAGTGAGTGAAAATGGAAAAATGAGGTAGAAGAGGGTAGGAAAAAGTGCCACAATTCAAAGAACACATTCAAACCTCTAATTTCATGGATCACAATGAATTTAAATCCTGCAAAGGGATACAACATGCACAATATACCTAAAAATGCAATGAAAGGAAAAGGATGCAACACAACTCAAGCTAGGGCAAGAAAAGCCACAAAACACCAATTTTATTTCTTAAAATGATGCACAATCCATTACAATATAGGTACAAGGCAAAATTCCTTTACAAAAATGCATAAATTCGAGGCTTGCGGCTCACAAGAGTGTTGGAACAATTTTGGCAGAGTTCCTTTACAATCTAGAATCTCTCCCCTCACAAATGAGGTAAAATTTCATATATATAGAGAAGGGGAGCTACCAACCGACAACCTTCATTAATTTCTTGTACGGAGGTATGAGAACCATACCGGTTCAATTACCAATGGTACTTTTATTACACATAGAACAAGGGTGCCATACCTCATTAAACCGGTTGTTGAACTACGTTTTACAGTGCCATTAATGCCCGGTCCTAGGCCCGCTGACATTCCTTTTTGATGCCTCACAGAAACCACCAACTGACATTTGACAAGAGTGGGAGGATTCACCACCAACAAGGAATGAGTTGTCACATGACAAGAAGAAATGGTGTCATGTGATAGTGAGGGAAGGTTGACGTGCGTCAATATGGAATGTTGTCTTACGACAACAAAGGGAACATGACATGGGAAGGAGGAATGAAACATGACTATAAAGAAGGATTTTGCATGACAACGAGGAATTTTTTTCGCATGATAAGAGGAAATAGGTGACACATATCAAGAAGGAATAATTGAGATGCATCGGGAAGATGGTGGTGATGTGCGACAATAATACATGTTATCATGCATTAACAAGGGATGCTATCGTATGACAAGAGGAAAGAAACTGATGCTCGTCAACATGAAGTGTTTGATGCGTGATAGGGAGATGGTCGACACGTGTCAAGAAGGAAGGTTGACATGTGACATTGGATGGTTTTTGACGCATGGTTAATGCGTGACAATAGAGGCCATTGACGTGTGAAAAGAAGAGGTTTGTGTGTGACAAGAGAGGCCATTAACACATGATAAGAAGAGGTTGACATGTGACAACAAAGGGACCTGATGGCTCTAAACCATTTCCATGGCAAGCTAGTAATTGCTGACTGAAAAATTACAAGGAACTGCTTGACCAATCAACTTCCAACCCCTTGACCTATTTAGTTGTCCATTTTGCGGGGTGGAAAATATGGATAATAGGCCTTAAGACAAGGTCAAGAGAAAAATGATGGTATAGCATAACAAGAGAGACGTGAAAAAAGAGATAAGAAGTACATGAAAAATTTATTGTAGACCAAAAGAAATGTTTGTTGTATGATGAATCGGTAGATGAAGTTGATAGAGGCTATCGGGAAAATGAGATAGAGGAAAATACGGTGAACATGTTGTGTGAATAAGTCATGAGTGAAGATGAGAAAGAACAAGTTATGAAGAAGGTTAAAGAGGCATGCAAGCCTCCTATTTATCAAAATAACATTGCTTTAAGCTTTGAATGTGCAACTACAAGTGGATTGAATGAAGGAGTGAATCATTTGATAAGAGGCATGAAAAATATAGAAAGGGAAGGATAAATCGAAGGAAAGTTACAAAGAAAAGTGAGAAAAGAAGGTGAAAAATAAAAGGCTGCAAATCTAAATAGATAAGAAGACCAAGATGATAGCTTAGGATCACAAGATATAAGCAAGGAAAAACAAAACTCGAGTATGAGGCGAGTCATAAAGAAATCCGAAATCGGTAGAGGGCAAACTAGTCTTGAAAAGTGTGTAAAAATAGTTCAAAAGTCAAGGAATTGCAAAAAATATAGAAGAAATCAAGTGTGGGATGGAAAATAAGAACAATAAGTATGAAGGAGATCAATTTTCTCAATATAATTTATATTTAAGTGTTGAGTATGTAGGATCGATAACTCGGGAATTGAAGGAGTGGTTAAGATAAGATGATTATTTCATGTAAAATCTAGTATTTTACAATCTTGAGAAAGAGAGGAACCAAGAAATACGAAAGGAAGGTAAAAGGGATAGTTTAATAGTCTTTAATGATGAATATTCATCACATGTGAACATGGAGTAGGTACATACTTTCAAGCACATGGTGAAGAATATCAAAACCATCCTAGAACCATTCTTCATCTTAAGAACATGATAAATGCAAGGATAAAGAAGCATGTGAGAAACATAAAGGAAATGATGAAGGCATGGTATTTAGTCAAGGTCCACCTCAATAATATCATTATCATCTAGAAACAAAGAAAGAATAAAAAGACAATCTTGTAAATCAAAAGTTATAGGGAAAGTTTCTCTTTCCCTTAGGAGTATGATGCAGGAGCATCTCTCCTAGCATGAAATTTTTGTTTGTAACATCCAATTTTGGTTTGATAGTATGTTTGTAGGTTTATAGATTAATTCAAAGTCATTTAGAGTTGTTAGTTTATATCTAGCCTTTTCAAATTTTGAATTATGCATTTTCCCTCCAAAAGTGCAAATTTGAACTTTAAAGGGCATTTTGGCTTGTATTTGGTATAAAGGTGAAATTCTTGGAGTATTCAAGAGATGTGATGAGTTTATGACAAGTATTATTGAGATCTTTAAGTCATTATCATGACTTCGGTCATGGGATCCTAAATTTCTAGTATAAGTTAGGCTTGTAATGCTGTAATAAAAGCAAAACCATGTGACCAAGAGGTATTAAGGGCTTCTATTCATTGACAATTGAATGGAGGGATATAAAACACAAAAATGTAACTAACTATATTCATTTCATTAGAATCAGAATAAAAATAGAGGATAACTCCAAGAAAGTTTGAGTAGAGATTCTTGTGTATACACATTTTGGTGATAGTTTGTAGTTTGTTCTGTGCATTTTGGTGAGCATTAACTTTGTTCAAGCAATCTGATGGGAATCATGAATGGTAAGATGTATTTGGTTATGTGTTAACATTGATATTTATTATATTCCTTTATTTTTATGTGGATATAACTTTGAGTAATCTGTACACACTTGTTGCAATTAGTTTGGAATACTTTCAAGTCAAGTTTTTCAACATTAAAGAATGCGATTTGTCTAGAAGGTTGAATATTGTAGTCAAAAGAGGATTATTGAACATTTATGGTCATCACTTCACTTCAATAGATAACTTATTAGGCAATGTTAAGGGTTATTTGATTGTGATAACTGATATAAGCTTGAAAACCCTATCCCCAAGGGGCGGAGTAGTGATATTTATGATCGTTTTCAAAGTTTGAAGACATTCTAAGTCTCATTGTTAAGGCTAAAATGTGGATGAGGTATGTGGTAAAAATTTCAAGTCTTGAAATTAAATTTTGTTCAATTTGCTGTAAAAACACTCTTACTGGGTTTGTAGGAAACCCTACCTAGGGTTTAATGAGGATTGACTAATTGAAGGTTTTAATGGTGAAATTAGGTTATGAAAATTTTAACATATGATCTTGACCCCTCCCTTTCTTTGATTTTAGAGGTCATAAAGATTAAACTATTTCAAATTATTGAGATTTCATAATAGTCTACTCTCAAGAGACTTGTACACTCTATGAAGGCCTAATTGAGGCATGCGATAGTGAAGTTGGTGAGATTTTTGTAAAGTAAGATTCCTTAAAACTTTTCTAACAGATAAAAAACACCAAACAAGTATCTATAATGGTATTTTATTTGTAAGTTGAGTCCTTGAAGTAAAATTTAGGCTTGAAATATCGGTGGAGAGGGCTCTTAGGAATGAGTTAGGCCTAAGAGAGATAGAGAGTGAGAAATTGATCTTGCAAAGGATATCAAGCATGAAATTTGACACACACCTCAAGGAGACTAATGGGTTTGTGTTGGAGAGAAAATTTGTCGATATGGAAAATTAGGCATTTTCACCAATGCTCATAGGGCTACACCCCTCTGCATTGAATGGTGCAACTCCTATTATTGAATGTAAACTAATTTATTCCTATCTAAGTGTTGTGGGTTGGAAAAATAAGTCGAGGATCACACATGAATGCTCCATTGAACCTGTGGTAAGGTTCTTGTACGGGGTACAAGGGAGGAAATTACAGCGATGAGGGGTGAAGGAGAGAAATTAGGAAAGGAAGGTTATTGCTATGAGTAGGCCAATTGTAGAGTTCACACCCAATAACTGGAGTAGTTCATCATTCAATATAGAGGAAAGCAATAGTGAAGCCATTAGTAAGACAAAAAAAAACTACGACACATAGTTCTCTAAGGTTCATTCATCAAATATACAAATCTCTTTTTAATCACCATGCTTACAAAGTGCATATAAGAGAGAATAGAGGAAACATGAGAAAAGGAAAAGGAAGAATGTAGCTTTCATTTCTTATGTAGTGATGAATACAAAACATCAATCAATCTACAACAATTCATAATTTCTACCAAGAACTAAATTTCTAGGATTTCGATTTTAAGATCCTTTGGAATGGAGAAGTCATCCTAATTTATAGCCTTGTGAATTGACCTTTCATCTCCCCTATACATGACTCTTTGTGTTCCTATTCCACTTGTGACCTTTCAATTGCCCCTAGAAGAGACAAATTAAGTATTTCTCTTATAATTTTGAGAGAATACTTTTACAATTTACAAATATGTCACTTAAGTGAATAAGACAAAATACAATGATTATGTACAATGAAGAATTAGAAGAAAGGGAGAGAAGAGGATAAGGTAAGGGGATTTATTGAAATTGTTGAAGAAGCTCAGTATGAATAAGATCTTTCCGACGATGATCCCAATCTCCTCCTTTTGCATGATGCTCAAACGTTACGGACATTTGAATGAGTGTTTAGAATCACTATTGAAAGATCATCTGATGTGATCTCAAGATGAATGTAGGAATTTATCATGATGATTCAATTTGATGTTTTATTTATCAATTCCCTTAGCTCACCAATCTCATTGAGCTCATTCCAACTAACTCACTTCAAACCACCCCACTTACCTCACCTAGTTCACCACACACATTAAGATCAAAAAGATGCTCTCAAGAACCTTATGGAAGTTTGATTTCTCTATTTGAGCCATGGGATCACCCTAAATTTTTTTGAAGATTCTAAAAAGTGGAAAGATGAGTGAAAATGGATCCATTTACAACTTTCTACACCCAAAATGAAGACTTTCTATTTTTAGCAGGTAAGACCAGGACCTGCTATTTTGGGACATATCACCTATTTTTCTCAAACCTAACCTCTTGAACCTTCTAGAACATTCCAATTTCCCTCTATTGATGATGCATTGCTATTTTTATCCACTTTATATTTTTAGTAAGTGCTTTTTCCAAACCTGTTATTTTGGGAAAATTGCCAATTTTGCTCTCACTTCCATTTTGCACCATTTACGTCTATTCGGGTGATCCAAACTTGAAAATTGGGGTACTTACTATTTTTAGCATGTGGAGGGGCATATCATATGATATTTTTATTAAGTGACAAAATTTACCTTAGTTTGCGATGGAAACATTATTTTTAGATTCGGCTCTTTGTTGCGATCTCATGCTCCAAATTTCACTGTGTTTCACCCACCGAAATGCTTGGAAATAAAAAAGAAAATTTCCTAGTGAGAGTTTCAAGTACGAATCTTCCATGGAAGCCATTAATGGATTCATTGAGCTTTAGATATCATAGAGATGCTTTGGAGAAGAAAAATCATCTCAAACCTTGGTATGATCAATTCCTTCACTCACCGATTAAGTTAAATGTGAGTTATATGAGCCTAATATGAATGTTATTGTAACATAAAATAAATGATAATTAAGTACATAAATAGACCCAATAAATACTAAGCAATAAATTATGAAACACTAGTTTCAAGGGGGAGAAAGAAGTACCTAGCTGATTCACAATAAAATCTAGAGTATCTGGGAGTGTTGACCGGATGAACCAAAAGGTAAGAGCATCACACATAGACCCGTAGAAGATGTTGATCTAGAGGAGAAGGTCGACAGAGCACCCGAGAAAAGGGCAGGATCACCCACGGGCACTACAGATTGGAACTAGGCACACGTGTGCTGTGAAAATGCTAGGAAACCAAACTTTTTAGGGTCGCAATTTATCTATTATTGTTCACTTTTGGTCACTATGAGGTCACACACTAATTGTTGAGCTCACTAGAAAATTGCAATGAAATATGAACTCAGTAAAAACCTCAAATAGACACCAAATCCTATAAAATAAAGATGCGAGAATGAGGGTTTGGATTGTCTTCACCGTCACAAAGATGGTGAAACTATGACTGAGCATTACACTACATCTCAGACCCAATGCAGTTCTATGTGTATGTGTGCAGAATCGTTCCCTAGGTGGTTCTTGTCTGTGTCACACTTGATAACAAGAAAATAACTAGATGTAAAGAAATGTAGTAGATATGTGCACGTAATAGAATGAAATCCCTCCTATGAAGTGTATGTATAAAAACATCCCTTGTCCCTTGTGATGGATGCTAGAATGGATGCTTTGATGCTCTTGAATAGCCTTTGGATGCAACCTTAGGTGGTGATAGCTAATTCTTAGTGTTTGGTCCTTTATTATGATCACATAACTTTATATTTATATGATTACCTTGCTTGAATTTTGTAATTAACCCTAAAAATGCCAACTACCAAAAAGATAAGATGCTCAAATGGATAGAAATGACCCAAAGATGTGAGTAAAGTACAAAGAGGTCAGGAGTGTCCGGAGGGATGGGAGTACTTTAGCGATGGCATCTCGGCTGGGTACTAGTTTCCAGACTTCAGAACCGAAGGATCGGAGGTTAGACAAAGAAAAAAGGTGTATAAGACCAAAAATGGCAGTAGAAAGAAATTAAAGATGGCCAAGGACATGGGTTAATTATTACTTTTCTTACTTCGGATCATATGAATAGTAGTATGTAATTAGGACTAGATCTAATTACCCAAAGATTGTGATTTAGGCTCTACATTTGGCCCCACTTTATGTTCATGAGAGGAAATCTCGATAACATAAAGTAGATAGAGATACATACTTGATAACCATGTAGATCGATGTAGAAAGAGTGTGTCCGGGGATAAAACAAAACATGGAGTAATAAAAGCGTGAATTGTGGATACTAAGGATGAGGAAGTGCAAAAAGTGATGAGATGAGGAACCTAGGGTGGAAACGCATGTTGTAGATATCATGAATATACATGTTTTTGATGTCGATGTTGCTTTGTTGTTGATATTGTGAAATTGAGTGATGTTGACTACCACTTCCCATATGGATGCAACTGCAAAAGAGAATAACAAACAAGTAGTCAAATACACATGTATATGAATAAAAAGTGTGTAAAAGTGCTGAAAATTTTAATAAGGAACTTGTGCACTGATCCGTGATGAGAAAAAGAGCATATAAAGGATCCCGAGGATGTTGTAGAAGAAATACTTTTTCGGGTGATCTCATGCTAGAGATATGGAAGAAGTATAGGGATAAAATTCTGGTGTTATCCTCCAACCTTTAACCATTTCCTGAAATGTAGAACACCACTGTAGATGGTGTGTATAAACACAAGTGCTAAGGATTAAATGCCTTATAAATTATGTTGTGTGGATTTTTGTAAACTATGTTGAACTATCAATTCTGTGTAATTTCCCCCTAGTTATAGGCATCCAGGAAGGGATGCTTTATGCTAAGGACCCAAGTTTTATTCTGAGCCATGAAACTGAAAATTGTGTTGTATCATTATTGTGTTGTGTTATGTATAATGTTGTATGGGGTGACCAATTCATCCAAATGATGCCCCCTTGTTTGGGGTGCATGTGACATCACTAAAGGAGTATGTGGCCCAAATGAGGACCGAGTGTTATACTTTGAAACTATGTCCCGCAAGGGGAAGGGAATGTAGAAACCAAGGAACACACAAACAAATTGGCTAGGAAACAAGTGTTAGTACAAGAAAAGAAAAACATACATGTAGAAGAAAAAATGTATGCTTAGCAGACAATATGTAAGCTAAGATGCAAGACAATGTAGACTATGAAAAAAGGTTGCAAACATGGGACACCACTCACAATGTCGCAAGGCAGTCAAAGGCCAACAAAGCCTAAAGTATACTAGTGTGTACACAAGACAAAGGGCAAAGCACTGCAAAAACAGTGGAAAATTATGACAAACAACGTAATAAAAAACCATAGTGGAAAATAGACCTCCAAAACAAATTCTACACATGAAGCACTGTTAGCATGTTAGAAAATATAAAGAGTATGTCAAAACATGTATAATCTGATATAGTAGTGTGTTATGAAAAAAAAATAAACAATAGCACATGTAGTGTATGAAAGTAGATACTCGGGAGCCATTATGGGGCTGGTAATAGTACATGTGCCAGAATACATACTATGTGTTTGGATTTTTAGAATATGAAATCACAAATAGAAAGAAAGTGAGCACACATGTGTGTATGATAACGATAATGACATACAATATATCTATCTAGAATGTGTAATAAAGTGAACATGTAAAAGCATAAGTAAGAAAGAGTAAATGTAACCAAGATATGTAATATGTTATGGATGAGACAGAATGGAATACAATGTGAATGATAGGAGAAGCGTGCCCCTCAAGTGGATGTGTATGTATGCAAGAGGTTCATTTATTTATGCCCCTAAAAAATCAAGAATGAACCATAAATGAGAGTGTATCATCGGAAATGGTATGAAATGTGCTTCTGAAAGTTGTGATCGTCAAGGCACAAAGTGTAGAGTGTAAATATGTGTGAGTGAGTGAGTGATTGAACACACGAGTGTGAGGAGGTCCATTTGAGATGTATACCCTCAGCAGTCAAGTATGGACCATGGAACTAGAGTGTGTCATAGGGTAATGACCACATCGTGTGAAAGTAGATGTCAAAATTATATATCATGGATGTGTAGAGTATATGTTGCGAGAAGGATATGAATATGTGAGATCACAAAGTATGTAGTGTATTGTGTGTTTTTTTCTTTTGTGTTGTGTTTAAGGTTAATGTGTATAGGATTCCCTCAACACTTAAGGGTCAAGCATAGCACAAGAGTGCATCATCGGGTATAGACACAAAATCATGCACTTTAGACATTATTTAGTCCCGGTCTCATACTACTATTTAGAGGGTTTTTGAGTGAAGAAAGTACTAATTAACCCCCATCTTTTGGCCATCTTGCTTTGTTTATTTCGTCATTCCTAACCTTTATAGCATGCATGCCCGAGAAAATTTTTGTCATCTTCCATCATTTTATCCTTGATGGGGTGCCCATGGTCACCCTAATCCACCGTGGGTGCCCCGATCCTTTTTGAACTTTCCTGCCACTTTTTGGGCACTTTCTAGCCATTTCATCTTCTTATCATTTTAGTGGTTGGCCATTTCGAGGTTAATTAAAAAATTAGATCAAGAGAACCCTATAAATATAAAGTTATGATACCATAATGAGGGACCAATAACTAGTCACTACTATCATCCACCTAGAGTTACATCCATCTATTGCATTGGGAGATCATTTGCATCCACATAGCTCCATCACAAGGCACAAGGCTAAGATATCTGCATCACACAAGCATAGGGGGAGGATTCTATTCTATTCCATCTACCATCTATTAAATTTTTCTACAGATAGTTATCTTGCTTTACATCACAGAGTACAACCTGCACAAAGAGCAATCTAGGGCATGTTTCACACACACATAGAACTACATTTGGGTCTGGAATGTAGTGCAATGCTCAATTAGTAAGTCCACTATTGTGGCATATGAGGTCAGTCCGACCCTATCATATGTAATTTTATTTTTTAGGGATTGATGTTTCTTTAGGGTTTTGTAGATCTCTCTATTCATATTGGAATGTAAAAGACATCTAGAGTAGTACAACGAACATGATGCAACAAGTAGTGAGGTTTTTAGACCATCTGCAGAACCTGTAAATATTAGTTATAAATATTTTTCACAAACCAGGGCATCCATTTTTCAGATCAGAGTGCTTGTAGGTGCCCTAGTCCCTCTCCAAGCACTCCAAAGTATAGATAGATAGCACAAATCCATCCTTTTGGGGGCTTCTGCATAGTCTTTATTGCTTCATGTTTCTCCATTCACCTATGTGACACAGTCATGCGAGCATTCTATATTCAGTTGAGGTTTTTCCTCTTCTCTATTGCACATTAGGGTTTCCATTTCCATTAACTTAGTTGTTTGGGTCATTTACATACTTCTTTATTGAATTTATTTATGCATTTACAATTGTTCATAGCTTAGATTAACTATAGTATATTTCCACATTTTAGTTAATCATTTTGGTGAACCCAATGTTTCAACACTCCCTTTAGTCACACTTTTAGTTTCTTCATTCATTTCTTATCATCCTAGGGTTTGGTCATCATGAGTATCTCAATCAATGATTATTTTCTTGCAAATCCTAATTTATTACATAGAGTCCAACATCTTCTTGTCTACTACTCGCATTCGTGCTAACATGCATCCAAACTCAGTTTATCAAACATTTGTTGATGCATTCTCTTCACATTTAGCATTACGGTTTAATATTCCTTCGATGTACATAATTTTAATAATGATCTGCCTCTCCATATCATATGTCGTATTCATAATGTAGGTGTTAAGCGTACCTTGGTTGATAATGAGTTTGAACTCAACTTATGTCCCATGTCCTTCCATGAAGCTTTAGGTATTTCCACTCGTGATGTTAGTCCATCTTCTATTTCACTTTGCATTCTTATGATGGTTTTGTCCACCCATGTCTTGGTCATGTTACATTACCTATTACTGTTGGTCCAAAAACTATTCACACTATGTTTTTCGTCATTGATTTTCCAGTCTCCTACAATTGTCTACTTGGTAGGCCATGGCTTCATGTCATGCAAGTTGTCACCTCTACCGTATATAGTTGTGTCAAATTCTTACATGAAGGCATTGAATACACTATTTTTTGTGGATCGTGACCCCTTCTAGTATTGTGATTGGGCTCCTAATACTGGTATTCCTATTCCACGCATAGATATTATAGATGAGCCCCAACCTATAGAAGAACCACCTCACTTACCACCACTTGATGGTACCATTTTTGTGATAGATGTAGTTTCTTTTATGCCACTCTGCTTTACTACTCATGCTATGATTCCATATCGTGGGGCTTTTCCAATCCATGAATGACACCACCTACATCATCACGCCCATCATCACACCCACCATTTACTTACACACTCTTCATGAATAATTCATACTGGAACATATTCCATTTGATCCTACATGCGATGACACTATATGTACACATGAGGGTTTGGCTCGCTTAGGCTTTACTTTTGAGGACCTCTATCCTACACCATATGCTCCTCATCTTTATTATGGGTATGTCACCATCACTATCACTTATGGTCTTTGTATCTTTCACCTCACAATATTTCTCACATGCACTCCTTGATCTTCACCACTTACATTAGGACAATCATGGCTTGATTATATTGGGGGCACTCTAGATCTTGATCATATAGACATTTCATTTCCTATGCCCTTTGGACGTGTTTTCATTTGTAATAGCTCTTTCCTAGGATACACTCAAAATCTCACTCATTGGTATGCACATGGTTGTCCACTTCCTCCATTCACCGATGAGGAGTATGTTATGGGCATGTACAACTTATGCCTTAATGGCTCATTACACGATCAACCAGACATTATTGCTTATCCATTCGACTATAATCCTGAGAGTGATGATATCCTAGATGACATTACATGATAGCCTCTTTCATCACACACGATTTGGGGAGTATAATATTCACATTCCCATCTCTCATCAACGTATATGCACATTTATTATCTTTGCATTATCATTCATTCACATCCTTACATAATGATACATCATACTCCTAGCATTCGCACATACCTTCCCTTAGCATTATTATTCATACCTCTCATCATCATACATTATCATCATCACATACATAGAATGAAAGACCTTTGCTCTTCACTATAATTGGCTAGCTCATTTTGTTCGGTACACTTGGGGGCATAGCACCAAACACTCCCCCTCACTCATCATAGAATTTACGCATCTATCATCTTTGAATTGCTATATAAGTATTTTCATCACATGTTTTAGCATCGTCATTACACGATGACACACTCTTGTGCTTTGATCCACACTTAATCATTAAGGTATCATTACACATCAACCCCACACACTTTGCACTATAGGAATTATACATTGCATTTCTTCACACATCGCACACTATACATCACACATTATACATTTAGTCTACATCACTTAGAAATTTCAGCATCTACGCATCATACACATTTTACAAACTACACTATTAGAAAACATTCACATCTCATAGTACATATACCATACCAATTTTTCATGATACATATCAAAACATTTCATGGTCTATGAATCTAACATGTTACATACTACATTACATGCATCTTACACTCATTAGTCTACATCCTAAATTACATTTAATAAATCATACATTGCATCCTACTCCTATTACATACTATACCATACACATTTTGATCATGACGCATCTTCTACATCATACTAGTTTTCATCATGCATCTAGCATCATATGTTATTCATCCTACATACTATATTACTAGTTTATCTACATACATTACATGTCACATTATACATTAAATTTTACACATTCTAAACATCTTACATTACATATACACCACATGGTCCTCACTGATCATCACACATATTGCATTATCTTCTACGCACCGTACTCACTACTCTATGACACACTTTAGTTCCTCAGTCCATACTCAACTGCCAAGGGTTTACGAATCAAATAGAACTTACACTCATCATATGTTCATCATTTAACTCTCCATCATGCGACATTACTAGGTTAGTGACATATGCTATAGGCTAAATAGTCACCTCTTTGTTTATCTTGTAGTGGTATATGATTTTAGGCTACATCACCATTCCCTTTATTCATCTTGCAGTGATACATGCTTAGGATAAATCATCACTCTTATTCTCATCGTGTCATGATATATGCTTACGTTATAAGGTTCACACAATTTCATGCACTTTGAGAAGGTGGGGATTGAATCAAAGCATTGATTGAAACTTGTAATCAATTTCCTTTTTCTTTCCTGTATCTATTGTTGATAACTATCATTGATTGTTATAAGCATGTAACATTGATCATGATATCATAATAATGAGAAGCATACACATATATTCACATGAGGAGACAAAATATAATGTGGGAAAACCTTTTGGGAAAAAAAACCATTGAAACCATTGTTTATGTTACTTAAAGAAAGGAATCATAAGAATATAACACATCTTACAAGATTTTTTTAGTGAGGCACCAACCCCACAAGGAGCTCTAACCCTACACCTCTGTTGATATTATGCACAACAAAGGACTCTAGTGAATATTACACATCACAAGAGATTTCTTTTAGTGAGGCACCAACCCCACAAGGAGCACCAAACCCTAATTTAATCAACACCAACTAATCTTCTGCAGGCACCCACCTACAAGGAGGCTACAACCCCCTAAGACTGCTAAGCTACAACTTAGACTTATGTTCATACAAATTTGATCATCTAGTTTCCATGTTGCACATACAATAGATTATGATCACCTTATTGTTTCACTCTTTTACAAACACTCTGCAAAGTTAGATATGTAATGTTTTCTTTACCTCTTTTCTAGTCTCTCCTCTCTCACATCCAACGTATCATATTTTCTTCTTTTCTCTTCTCATCAATTCTTCATCTGATAGCTTTGTCTCCTTCTGCACACATCTCTTATCTTTCTCTCTCTGTATTGGATCCTTGTTATTCTTCCATGTCTTCTTTCTTCCTCTTTCTGCAATGACCATGTCCTCAGTTTCTCCTTGCTCTTCTCTTCAGAAAATCCACGTCATGCAACTATCTTTTCTTTCTTTTCTTTGCTTCTTAGCTTGACTCTCTCTCTTTTCAGATCTTCATTTCTTCATCTTGGAAGCTCATGAGAGTGTTCTTGTAATGCATCTGATCAAAATTTTAGACTCTTCTCTCATCTTTGCATTACTCCTTCCGCCTTTCACTCTGGTTTCTTCTTCAACTTGAATGCATCATTTTCTCTATCGAGTAGCCTTTTCTTTTTTACTCCTTCAACAATATTTTCTTATTTCATCCTTGAGAAACAATTCTAAATGGCATCGAGATTTCTCTATATAGCCAATCGACCCATTCACACTTCAATTTTGCATGTCATGTAATCTCTCTTGCCTTGTCACTTGAAAATTTGGTGCATTAAATGCATGCCACTATCTCTATATTTTACTTTTCTATATTTGGCTTGATTACACCTTCTTCTATGCATCTACCATAAATTATTTATGAGCCAACTCCTAAAAATAGATTTCTTGTATTTTTAGGATTTCCTCATGATCTAGAATAGACGAGCTCCTTTCTTCTCCAATATTTTATTTCACCTTGGAATCAAGAGTTTTCATTGAAAATGTAACTAGACTTCATCAAGTCAAATAAAATTAAATGTTATGGTAGCTGAATTAATAAATTTCATTGCTCAATGTGGAGTTCGATTATACACTTACCCATAATCTTTAGATAAATGAATCACCATTGATTCACATGTAAAATATTACTTCTTCCAATTTAAACTCAATCTGATTGTTTTAATTCATATTTTCTTTCAATCATGTGGCTTCTCTTGGCTTCTTGGATATTTTCCTTTGCATCATGGCATCTCCCTTTGGTTTGTGAAATTTTTCCTACATCGGTGGCTTTTCGCTTATCCATGGTTATTCTATGCTTCTCACGGATTCTAATGTCTCGTGACTATTACTCCTTGTCCTTCACATTTTCGCAACTCATTCCTCATGCGCGGATCTTACTTTTTTCCACCGACGTTTTTTCACATTTACGACACCATCCTTTCATCTCGTGGCTTTTTCATTTCTGTGGCTTTCTTCCTTAGTAAATTTTCTTGTTATGTGCAGATTTTATTTTATGCGCGGCTATCTCTTGACTTCCCTTTATCTGGTAGCTTCTGTAGTCTTTCATGGCTATCTCCATTCCTTATTTCTTCACAAATGGACTTTTCTCCTTACTCATGCTTCTCTAGTCTTATGTGACTTTCTTTCCTTCTCCTTTCTACACTTTTCTCTTTGATCCTTTTTTTATTTGGAGGCTTAATTCCTTTACTCACGGCCTTTACACACCTTCTGTGACTTCTTCTAGAGTTTTGTATCCTTTTACAAGTTAATGGTGGATGCTTCAAGACTTTGGTAGTTCTTCTTTGAGTTTCGCAGCTAAGTCCTCATGCTTCCGGCTGCCTTTTTATTTGCAAATCTTTTCTTGCAATGTTCAACTCTTCTCCTTGACCTCCTCTGGACTTTGGTGTTTATGTTTTGACCCTTTTGGAAATCTCTAGTATTCGGCAAATATCTCCTTGTCTCTGCGGCTTTCCCAAAAAAACTGACTAAGTCCCTTAGAACTTATCTTTGATCATCTAAAGCCTCTTTCACATCTAACTGACCTTTAATGTCCTTATTTGACTTCTAAACACCCAATTCACTTTCATGAGGCTATTGCATACTAATGAAACATTTTTTATCCTTCAATACCACTATCATGCAGTCACCTGGTTCAATCTTCAACCTTCTCCATATGTTTTCCTGAGTTGTTTTCTCTGTGAGCTAGCACTACCAATCAACCTTCATCTTCATTACTTACTCACTTTACCAAATTGACTCCTTTTTCCATCAATGTAACTTGACATCAACTGATTCAGCTTGACATCAATGACAACACATATGACACATGACAAAGGTCAAAAAAATCTCCCCCTTTTCATTGATGGAAACACACCCGAAACCTATAACTGTTGATGGAAAAAATTGATAATCATGGTTTCTGTTCTCCCTCTTTGACATATGATTAGTTGGTTTCTAACTTTAGTTTCTCTCCCCCTTTGACAACAATGACAAAGGACCAACTATGCCATGTAAGGCTGAATATACTAGTAAGATAGATTCATCATGTTCTTACCTTAAGAAGCTCCCCTTGGCTCATGATTCTAATCAACTTGATCTGGTATGTCCTGGCAATGCTCTAACTGAGATGATGATACTAATTGTTAATCATAAGCTAGTAAACTAGCTCCCCTTGTATTTGGAACTTATTTGGAGCTGATAATTCCTGAGAATGCTCCCTTTAGGACTGTGTTCCATCTTCTTTGACTCCCTCTAGTAGAAAACCATTCGCTTGTTCACTAGTAGACTCCCCTTGGATTATGCTTTTTAGCATAAACGTGTCTTTACTGTGCAATAAGATCTCCTTGTCCATATGCTCTTGTTGAGGCTGTATTTCATCTTGTATGTTGCAGATTTCTATCTTAAACATTTTCCTTGTGATATGAATTCCTCTTCCAATTTCTTGATCTCCACCTTCCTGACACTTATCCATTATTTGGTGTCATGTTTCTACTTGCGGTGTGCATTTTTCTACCCAATCTTGCAATCTATCTGTTTTCTCCATCTTATCCATAGATAATAATTAAATCACTTGAATTTTCTCAACAAAAACTTCTGAGCATGTGGTTTGCATAGTTTGGAGATACCAATTGTTACGCTGCTTAGATCATTGTGCACATTCTATCACTTTTTCTCAGCTCATGGATTATGAAGGTCTTGCATTACTTCACTCATATTACATTTGAGGGATCATGACAACATACTTGATGCAAGACACTTATGACTGGAATTTTCATGCATTAGAATGCACATATGACCAATACATTTTAAAGTCATATTTTGACATTGAATAGAATTTTCTTTCAGGATTCAAAGCACAAGGATTTTTGACCACATGACTCATTTTCAACCATTTCTACACACTTCTAATAACAACCAGCCACTAGATGACTTGAACACTCTCATTCATGCATACACAAAGACTACCAGAATGATTTTGATTTACATTTCATCATACAACCATCTTGTTCATTGATTCAAGATTTTTCTCATGGAAACACTTCTCACTTGACTATACCAATGACACGTTAAGGAGACAACTACATGATCATGAATCAATTGACAACATTATTTTCCTATGTTGGCTCATGTGGATACATAAGGAATTTTATACAACAATATATATCATAGAGAAAATCACATATGGCATACATTGACATATTGCTTGACACATTACACAACTATAGGTACCAACCAACATTTCTCACTTTCTTGTTCAAATTCATTATGATTAATTCTAAACTATTTTCCTTTAGATTTGGTATACCTTCTAGAATATTAGAGAAGGTATATAATTTTCTTCTTAGGTGAGGTTAGAACATAAGGAATTCATTAAAACAACATGATGACTTAGTTTCATCTTTCTTGGTCCTGGTTCTTTTTTTAGTCTCTCTAGATGTATTCTTTTGTATCACTGTCTCCTTACTTGAGTTCTCATTTCCTGATTGTATGCCTGTGAGACACATATACTACATTTTCTCTATCACCACTTGAGGAAGAAACTCTTCACTGCTTGTGCTTGGCTTGTCTTCCTTCTTCTTGCCTTTGTCATCATTCATTGTTTCCTGATCTATGTTGGATGTCTGAATTTCTACCTCATCTTCCCATGATGATTTCTTGTCCTTCTTTTCTTCTTTGACTTCTGGTTTTGCTTCCTTGACTCTATATATCCATCTCATCTTCTTTTCTTTAGGAGCTATTTGAGTCTTGGAAGTTTTTGTATGATTCTTAGGAATCATTTTCATGGTAGAATATTTCTTTTCTTTCCATCTGAAGGTATGGAACCTACTATTATGTTTAGGTTTCTCATTTTGATAATAGTGCTTTGAATAATGCCCAATTTTATGACATGTATAACACATTATATGATTTATCCTTTTATCTAAATGTGTGTGATCATTGCTAAATTGTCTTAAGGATTTTTCTAAGCAATACCGACAATGTGTCTCGTATGTACCCAAAATTGTAGGGTACTACACCATCGGAACGATGTTACACATGCCCCAATGATGATATAGGTCTCCTTGCAAGGTGTTCGAATCTAGAAAGGCTCGCCAAGTATATGCTTGTATCCCGCATGCCCCACTCAGCCTTTGCATGCTTTGAATTTACCTTTTCCCCGCTTTCTTACTTTTTATCCTTAGTGATGAAATCGCTGCCTGCTTGGGCGTGCGGTCCCGTGACCGCCGCCCAAGACATGGTGGTGGTCCCGTAACCACCGCATTGCACAGGGCGGTAGTCCTGTATGCATTTCCTAGATTCTTCTGACAATCGCGTCAAACGTAAATATTCAAATTTACACGCTTTCTTCAACCACTTTGGCTTGCATTAATGTTTTTGATTCCTTGGTAATAGTGTTTTTCCATTGTTTATAACTTAGAAGAGTTCAAATGGGAGTTACCCTCAGTAAATGCATTGGTTATAAATAGCCAGCTTGTTTTCAAGCAAATGGCCCCTCATCTTCTCAATTCTCTTATTCATTCTTTCAATTTCTTACTTAGAATTCTACTACCTTCATGTTTTGCATCAATTATTAGTTTTCCTGTTGTTTTTAGAGGTCATATAATCTTCTTGTTTCAGTCTTGTTCCATTGTTTTTCCATACAATTAGCTTAGTATAGAATAGATTCATTTCTAGACTAGAATCCATTAAAGTTGTAGGGTTCTTGCTTTGTCACAAGGATAGTTTCAAAACTCTCGTGCACTTGTGTTGTATTCACACAATAAATCCTGCTAGGAATTACATAGTCAAGCTCTATTCACTTGCGCTATCCCTCTCCTACTCACATTGTATTCGGTCTATATCCAAAGCTGTCATTGTTTGAATACCATCTTCTGTTGATACTATCATATACACGCTTTCTAGATTCACGAGGAAACGAAGGAATGAGGAGATCACATTCAGGATGAAATCACACACAACTAGATTTACCACTATTACTCAGTAAATGCCGGGTTTGAGCTATCAAAGTTCTAGTTACAACATATCAAATAGAGTAGTGAATTATTTCATTTCGGTTGAAAGTTTGTTCTCGATATCACCAGGAAGTCATGGGGATTGATAGTTTCGAGAAACTATGATTCATTCCTCACTTTTGAGGTAGGATCAAGAGTCTTTTTAATTCAAAATATATAGCTTCTTAGATACTTAGGATAAAATCACAACTTTATCGCATGAGGCAAATATCCATGCCAGAAATTTTGCTTGTTTTTATTCTACATTTACTAGATTAGTTGTCCATTTATTAAATATACTAGAGTTACTCTTTCAATTTCATTGAAATGCATAATTGAAAACACAAAAATAGAAGAATGCTTACATAGTGTAAATACTTCTTTAGTAATCAATTTATTAATTTTAAATTAAAAGTTGAATCATTTTGTATGACAATCACAGGACCTAGAGAACCTAGAGAGTATATATTTGAACCCATAGTGCCTCAACCAAATCTACCCATGACATTAGCTGATATAGATCAGGACCTTAGGATATAGGTCTTTCGAGCAATAGCAAACTTACAAGTAATTAGTGAACAACTAAGAGGATTAAACATCGAAGACGACAAAGCTTACACATTTTGGTCAAACCATCCAAACTATGGACTACCTTGATGAAACATTTGAATGACTGTGCAAGGATTCAAAAGAGAGCAAACTTTGGTTGTAATCCTTTGGTTCCATAGCTTGACACAGAGACCTCCTCATTGACATAGATACTAGCTTATGCATTCAAGTTGCCGCAGAACACTGTTAGGTACTCGAGAAAATTATACAACTTCTAGTTTTAAAAATAGATGTTTGAAAAGGCATACGATTACTAGATAGTTAGGAGAAGGGATTGATTCTTCACATGACCATAATAGGTCTACAACAACCATGAACTTATGGTTGTGATCCCTAAGTCCCACAACCCAATGGGCCTAAAAATCAGTTAAGTATTAATATCGGCTTATGAATGCTGGTATTTAGATCCACGCCACTCCCCTTGAGATATTATAGTATAGTTATCCATATTAAACATAGAAGCCAATCAATCTAATACTTTTTGGGCTAGACTAGAAAATCACCCATAGTTAACTACAAATCCACTAAATCGCCCATCACCATTTTCATGACCTTGTCTAGAGATATATATGAAGCTCCCACAGGTCACTTCCCACGTATCCAACAACCAAGAAACAAGATCTCGGTAGAGCTCGACATTGATTAGAGCCTCTAAACAACCATTATATCCAAATGAACCATTACACCAATTCAGGTTAGGAGGGCCTTCTTCACCTTAGATTCATAGATTCCATTATTGCGTATTGAGGATATAAGATTACCCGATTATCTTGTCTGTATCCATTCGCATTCAACATTCATTGAATGTCTTGACACGACGTCGAGAGGTCAGGTATGAGGAAGAGGTACTTGTAGATTCCCATGCTCGCTTGTCACTTTTGCATCATACAAAATTGGTGAACCTGACGTGAACAAATAGTTCTTCCTTTTATTATTTTTCCTTTCTTCCATCCACCTTCTCTCTTTCCCATTATTATGCGGGTATTCATATACCCCCCGAATATGTCGGGATATAATGCATATGGCAGACCTCTCTCAAGTCTCGAAGTCAACTACGGTCAAACAAATAGACAACCATCATCCTCGCTTTCTGCATGGGCTGATAACTATTCAAGTAATTACTTGTCGCCGCAAACTCCCCTCAAAGAACTAGCTCAAGATCTTCATTCGAATCAAGGAGTTTTATCGGCTTGCACAAACACAACAAACTAGAGCCCTTAGGCTCTAACGATATGACATTTACTTGGAGAATCCACTTCATCTCCTCAAGTCTTGTTCGGACCATAGATCAATAGATAGTCGACCCACTCCCCTTTTTAGATAGGAGTACTTAGCATGATTTGCTAAAAGTGAACAACGCTTCCAAAATATGTATCCACCTATAGGGAGTTTATGAATACAATCGATACCCTATTCCGAGAATTCACCCCCATTCCTCCACCTATGGGAAATACCTCCTGTGAAGCTTCGAAAGGTAACAATCAATTCATAGTAGGGTATAATACCCTATACAACCTCAAGGTATAAAATAGATGCCATTAAGGCAAAACCCTATGTCTTCACCGATAGAGGTTATTTCAGTCTTAGTTGAAAAGGTTAGAGGGCTGGAACTTGCTCAACCACACTAGAATTCATATTTTGGGAAAACAAGAATCCCCACCCTCCACATCACCCTAGTCAAATTTACCTCCTTACAAGAACAAGAACATTAGGCACGCCTCCTCAAAATCCTTATAGTTACCCACATGAAACACCAACTAGGACCACGTTTTCAAACACCGCTCTAGTTGAAAACATGACACCACCCGACTTGGCACCAAACAACCCGTACTAGAACAATGCTCCTCCTTACTTAAACATTTATTCAAAGTCACCACAAGGAGACATGTTCTCTTCTCCCGGGATGTTCGTTCAACCACAGGATTCCCTTATGTCCCTACAAATGCATATGCTACACCATATCAACAACCCATTCCACCTCCACCCCCTTAACAAGCACCATCGATGGTCGAGGTCTATGTGGTAGGGACTTATACAGAATATTTAAAAGAGCCCCTAGACTTCACCATATGAAATGTTATGCTTCCAAGACCTCTTCCCAATTTACCCAAATACAAAGGGGAAGGGGACCCAAATGCACACATTAAGGCCTATGCCATAGCCATATGGGAGTTACTCCCTTGGGATGGGGTTGTCGCTAAAATATTCCCTAAGACCTTGGAAGCTATTGCCCTTGATTGGTATTACAAAATACCTGAAGCTTCATACACTCATTTAAATAACTCGTGTCAGAGTTCATCAAAGCTTTTAACATGAACAAATTATTAAGA
Organism: Taxus wallichiana var. yunnanensis; assembly: GCA_018340775.1. NCBI lineage: Eukaryota > Viridiplantae > Streptophyta > Pinopsida > Cupressales > Taxaceae > Taxus > Taxus wallichiana. The sequence goes on from CM031235.1 coordinate 947,176,315, forward strand.
ACAGAATTAAGGAATTCCTGCATATTAAACAAGAACATAATGAATCCACTGCTCATTTTATCCAAAGATGGCGTACGGTTATTTACTCATCAGTGAGTGCTCCAAACATGGATCAAATGGAGCTATGCGATTTATTCCTTAATTCTCTCAATAGAGATAAAGGATGAAGTCCGAAATTCCCACTAAGAACCTACGATGAAGTACTCGAGAGTGCTCTCCGAATTGACCAAGCGGATGATAGATAGTGGTCATAATACATATGGGACAAATGGGAAATTAACCACTTCCAATCAAAACACCGCCGCCTATTCTAATACGGGGAACGCTAATCAAGGACCTAAGATCCTTAACAAGAACCGCAGAGTTACAACAGATGGAGTAACTAACCAAGATAAAAGGGAAAACATTGTAAATATTTTGCCACCTGTTAATAATCAATGAAATACCAATTTTGCTCCAACAATAAATGTGGTGGATTTTAATCATCCACTATGGCAACAAAAACAACAACAACGACAAATCCAAACACAAAGTCCAAATCGAAACCCAGCTGGATATCAGAGTCAAAACCAAAGGCAACAACCTCAAAATTTTAACTCTAACAACCAACAACCTTATCAGAATTTCGGGCCACAACATATTATAAATCAACATCCTCGAAGTTATAATCCCAATTTATATTGTGGCTTCCACAAGATTCAAGGCCACAATACTAGGACTTGTCATGAATACAATAAATTCATGCAGCATTTTCCATAAGATCAAAAGTAACTCTTTATAGATATGTTTTTAGCAAATTCTGTAGTGCCCATGCCAAACACTTATGCAGGGGAAGTTTCCCCTCAAAATGCACCCTCAAGATCTTTAGTGATCCGCTCCTAAACCATTCTAAAAATAACAGGTTAGATCCTAATGCAACAAACAAGGTGTTATAATAGGAAATAATGATCATGAAGCTTCAACTTCATTAAATCCACCAATCACACCTCAATTAGGAAATCAACCTCAAACTAAGATAGTTGGTTTGGTAGAGTTAGAAGTGAGCTACTACTCGTAGAAACCATAACAAGAACACGGGATTATTCTTCTCAACCAACTCCAAGTTATTCATTAGAGCTAGAAAACACTCAACAAACATTAGTAAAACCCATAGATGCCTATGATTTAATTAATGATTTAACTAAAACCTTCTCTCATGTCTCCTTTTTGGATCTGTTAAAAACTCTCCCACCCACAAAGCTACCCTCTTAGAAGCATTAGGCCTTGGACATTTAATCAACATCACTCCTCCTCTAGAAATGTAGGCAAACCATGTAGACTTTGACGTTTATCCCGGGGCAGCCGGATAGGGATACGAAGTTTATATTCGATATAAGCAAAATGCCGACAGACGCTGAGATTACACGAAGAGGTGATCCAACTTTGCATTTGCAAGTATGGATTTACAATAATTATGTTAAACATGCAATGGTTGTGATGGAGTAGCGGTTAACATCGTCCCCTTCACTTTTCTTCAAAAGTTAGGATATGGAGAGATGAATTGTTCCACAACGTGAAATACGCCGAGAGGTTATGATAGCCTCAAACCCACTTCAATTGGAACCATAGTTTTACTAGTCACTTTAGGACCCAAGATGGTCCTCACCAAGTTTTATATTATAGATCGGAAACCAACTATAATATGATCCTTGGTCGGCCGTGGATACATCGCATGAAGGAAATCCCTTCTATGTTATTCCAAGAAATAAGATTTCTACACTTAGGGAAAATATTCGTAGTGCAAGGTAACCCAAAACCCTTCGATATACACCTAGCTATTTGAAGAAAATACTAGGCATTCACTTCAAGTTTGAACTCCCAAAAATCAACTCATCAAACCAATTAATTCAAAACCAAAAGAAGAGTTGATACCCACCACGGATTTAGAAATGACAAATCCATCCGAGGACATTCCAGGACTCAAAAATGAGATCAATGTTATAAAAGCGGTGTCACCATGGACTACCATAAAATTGTCAATTTGCTAGAGAAGGACTTATCAATTCTCCTACCATTTGATTCTATGGGTATGGGACATGCTCGGGAATTGCTTCTCTTCCATCGCATACATAATTTTTATGATAGAAATAACTAAAGCAAAGGAACTAGGTACGACAGATATCCCAACATCCATTTTTCCAAACAAGTGTTGAAATCTCCACTTCGATGGAGCTAGATGTCACTTTGGAGCTGGGGTGGAGTGATATTTACTTCACCGAGGAAAGATCCTACCTTTCACCTTTAAATTAAACTTTGAATGTACAAACAATAGGGCTGAGTATGAAGCTCTCCTCCTTGGCCTCATCCTAGCCAAAAGAATGGGTGTCAATGACATTAGAGTGCTAGGAGACTCGCAACTAGTTGCAAACCAAGTCTCCAAAATATATGAAACTAGGGCAGAACATTTACAACTCTATAAAACAACAATACTAGATCTAAGCAAGGGATTTAACTTCATATCAATTGAAGCAATCCCATGAGAGAAGAACCTTCTCACAGACTCGATAGCAACCTCAGCTTCCCGTTTCACTCCAAACAGCGAGTTGGAGGATAAAAATTTCATGGTATCACTTCGTACTGAACCATTAGTGCGTAAATATCAACAAACTCACTCCTGACTCATGGAGAAGATGAGGATGATTTTTCTATCGTGGATCACTTTGATGATGATAGAATCACTATGGAATATCTAAACACCTATGTGGAGCTACACCTTGCTCACCGTATAGTTGATCTTTCCCTAATACCACATTCCTCTTCCTATTTTGGAAATCCCATGGTAGAGTCTCCTCCATAGAAGGATCTCGATATCTACAAGATAGAAAATGGAGAAAACTTGGAACTACCTCCAACCCCACCTGAATTTGAAGAAGGTAACACTTCTTTGATAGAAGAAACCATTGACATAAACATTGGAATGGAGGAAAAATCAAGAATTTTGAAGTTGGGATCCTTATTAACTCTGGAGGAGATAGAAATACACACTCAAATCCTCAAAAAATATCAAAAGGCTTTCACATTTAACTATAAAGAAATGACGGGAATTACACCGCATGTCGTGGTACATAATTTTGTCACTAAACCAGATGCGAAACCAATTAAACGAAGTCAAGATCAATGAAGCAAAAGTGGCTCTCATGGTAAAAGAGGAAGTAATAAAACTTCTCCAAGTAGGATTCATCAAACCCGTTTACTATTCACAATGGGTATCTAATATCGTCCCTATTCTAAAAAGAATGGGAAGATACACATTTGCATAGATTTTCGGGATATTAACAAAGCTTGTCCCAAGGATGACTTCCCATTACCATCCATCGACATTATCGTTGATGCAACAACTGGATTTGAATTGTTGTCCCTCATGGATGGGTTCTCAGGGTATAATCAGATTAAAATATCTAAACAAGATCAAGCCAAAACTACATTCATAACTCCCTGGGAACTTATTGCTATGTTGTCATGCCATTTGGTCTTAAGAACATCGGCGCTACGTATCAGTGGGAAATGACATATATATTCCACGATCTTATCCATAAAATTGTGGAATCATATGTGGATGACTTGTTAGCCAAGGCCAAGAAATGTTGTGATCATCTAGAAGTGCTTTGTATCATCCTCTCACGATTAATTGAATATGGCGTCACATTAAATCTAGAGAAGTGCATGTTTGGTGTGACAGGAGGCAAACTTCTGGGCTACATTATATCTTCATGAGGGATTGATGTTGATCCAGCCAAAATACGGGTTGTTCTCAAAATTATCCCACCATCGGACAAGTCTGGAATCAGGTCATTTCTTGGGAAACTCGGTGTAATCTGTAGGTTCATCCCAGATCTAAGTTTTGTCATTCATCCAATCAACAATCTATTAAAGAAAGATTATAACATTGATTGGACTGAAGAATGCAACAAGGCCTTCAAGCGATTAAACACTTCTTGTTGTCTCCACCCACGCTAATGCCTTCCAAGCCATAACGCCCTTTGATCCTATACTCATGAGCCACCCATGTCTCACTCACATGCATGCTTTGGCTCAAGAAGACAATGATAAATGGGAACATGCGATCTATTTCATTAGCCGAACGTTGCTTGATTATGAAACACGTTACACACAGAGAGAGAGAATGCCTTGCCATAGTCTTTGCAACAAAACGTTTAAGACATTACATGTTAAACCAAGAAATGAGGGTCATTGTAAAGACAAATCATTTACTGAACGTTTCTCACGCAAGGGTCTTTATCTAAAAAGGTTGGACGTTTCATAACCTTAATGGGCAAATTCGAGTTGACATTCGTAAACCAAAAATCCGTTAAGGGACAAATCATTGCAGATTGGCTAGCTGACAATCCACTAGATGGAGGTGATCTGGTAAATCTGGACTTTCCTGATGAGTGTATATACTTCATCGAAACCAGGCCTCCCATCTCTACATGTCCTTGGTATACTGATATCATTAATTTCATCATAGACCACACATACCCGAAAGGTGCCACATCACAACAAAGAAGGCAGTTACGCATTATTATCACTAAATATGTTTTCTTAGAATAGGTAATATATCATAAAGCCTTCGACGGAATGCTTCTAAGATGCATCGACATAGAAGAATCCAAGAAGATTCTTCATGAATCCCACAGTGGGATATGTGGAGGCCACTTCGGTGGTCACACCACCACTCGCAAAATACATCGGATGGGCTATTTTTGGCCCACTCTCGAGCATGATGCAGTGGAATTTATACGTAAGTGCCACAAATGCCAAGAATTCTCTCACGAGATTCACATGCTAGCACAATCCCCGCATGACCAATAAATGACCTGTGGCCCTTCTCCACGTGGGGTCTAGACTTGATAGGGAAATTCTCTCCCTCATCAAACAATGGCCATAAATTTATAATTATAGCCATGAAATATTTTACCAAATGGGTGGAGGCCATGCCTCTCACCACCGTACCAAGTTTGGTAATTGCCAAGTTCATTCGAACCAAATTATCTATAGGTATGGTGTCCCACAAGTCATTATCTCAGATAATGGCAAGTCCTTTAAAAATGACAAAGTCTGTGAGTTATGTAGCAAGTTCAAGATAAACCATCACATAGCCTCTCTTTACTACCCTCAAGCCAATGGGCAAGCCGAAGTGACAAACAAAATGTTAAAGGCTATTCTCCTCAAAATAGTCAAGGAGAACAAGTGAGATTTGCATTTAAAACTATATCCGGCCTTGTGGGCCCATCGAACCTCGGTAAGAACACCAACAAGAGAAACTCATTTCTCGTTGGTATTTGGAGTAGAATAATTTCTCCCACTTGAGGTTGAAATACCCAGTCTCCGTATCTCATTGCAAGGGATTTTGGACGAAGAAGCTTACAGGAGGCACACCTCTCTCAACTGGAAAGCCTTGATGAGGCCAAGTTAAATTCCAAACAATGACACAGAGCCTATGCTGACCGGATGTGCCGGGTATAACAAAAGGTCTATGAGTGAGAAATATATGAGGAGATTTAGTTCTAAGACTAGATAGCCTAATCGCTAAGAAAAATGGTGAAGGAAGAAAGTTACGCCCAAGTGGTTGGGCCCATACTTGAGTCATGAAGGACTACGAAACAATGCGTATCTTTTGTGCACACTAGAAGGTGAGGAATTCGGTGAAATCTGTCAATTCCTTGCATCTTAAACGGTTTTACGCATAAAACATCGAATCACCACTTCTACATTATAGCTTCCTACATTGCATTAGTCATTTAGTTGTTTCATTATATCCACTCATTTCATAAAAATTGTAGTCCAGAACTTACTCTTAAGCAATGCTGTTACAAATTTTTGAACGTATTGGAAAAAGCATTCAAATCACATCTCTTGAAACATCATCAAATGTTTTCAAATCTTCTCATCAAGTATTGATAAACAAGTATTGACAAAAACCACACCGAGGCCTGCATACTTGGTTTTTCTCGTTCTTTCTACTAGGTGAAGTTGTCCTTACATACGGTGCTGCTCTAGAAGCTTCTTGGTGTCACATCTATCCCTCTTAAAATCTCTTTGAAAGAAAGGATATCCAAAAGTCATAGATCAAAATGTCAAAATCAAATGAAATCAAAAGCACCAAGCAAAACGAGAATATTTTATTTTTCATACTTCTTTGCCCCATCAACCTTCGGTGATAAGCCCACATCTCTTACTAGTGGTGTGAGGTTGGGAAAGGAAAGGAGTGCCCTTACTAACCTATATCTTGCCTTTGGTGACAAACCCATGCTTCTTACTAGTAGCATGAGGTAGGGTGTGAGGGGTCCAGTCACACAAATTAACAAATCTTGGTATGCTAAAACCATGAATCAAGTTCTATTAAAAGAAAACAAATGTCCAAATTCCAAAGAGATCAAATCCTCAAAACCAGATTTTGTCAACCAAGTTGCCATTTATGAATCTAAGTCTAGATAAACTAGGAAGTAAGTGGCCTTCTAAGCTTGGTGGTAGCTCTGAGTAGGATAGGTGTGTAGGTCTATGTTTGGTTTCTGTTACTGGTTTGTCTGTCTCTCATCTTTCCATTCAGTCAAACTCATACAACTTGTGCCCTTCCTAACTCTTGGTGTTGAGCCCTCACATCTTACTAGTTGCGTGGAATTGGGATTGGGGCAAGTTCATCTCTTTATCACTTTACATTCATCATGTTTTTCCAACGTAAGAAGAAATTACAAATATTGCCCAAAGAGGTCGGAAGTTCAAAGCTACCATATGTTTGTATCATCTCATATCAGCATTACAAAAACATACAAAGTAAAACATTTGTTATCATTTTTCATCCATTGCATACATTCTGAAAAACATGAAAACAAGTATTCTAAAAACATCTAAGTACACATGTGGAAACGAGTCACAAAATTCTAGGCACCAAGAGTCTGGATCCAAAAAGATATATATATATATATATATATATATATATATATATATATATATCTAATGCCATCATGCACTAGGCATGGTCAAAATGCTCAATAAGCCCGAAAATTAAAAAAAACTCATATAGATATCTAACAAAATGCTACAAAAATGGTCTCTCAATGCCTATGGGATCCGTCGAGAGGTGCGTGACCATGCCTAGGACTCCAGCCTATGCTGGAACTCGAATACACTAAGGGCTCACAAACATCATGACCAGTAGCTGCCATCTCGCTATGAGAATGACTCCTCCTTATCAAGTGCTTGATCATCCTATATCCGCTACCTCGACCGGAGAGAATTCATGATCTTCGCCGCATGCCGAGATAGAAGAAAAAATCGATGCCTACTGACAGGGTCTTTGAAGGCTCCCCATGTCCATGGAAAGCTCGGCATGGGTTTTCTTTGAGGGGAGCAAGGTATCGGTGCATACTCGGTGAATCAAGTCTCGCCACTCATTAGAAGTCACTGCAAACAAAGGAGAAAACAAGTTAGAAAACAATCAAAAGATAAAACCAAGAGTAAAAAAAAAAAATAACAACTAAGGCAATTCGGACTAAAACAAATGTCAAGAGAAGAGTGATAACTCACTCGGATCTCTGGAGCCTCAAGAAGGATCTCTAGGATCTGCACTGCCATGACACCGCCACTTGATCGGTGTCCCTCTCCCACATCTCGGGGTAATGTGATGGCTTGCTGAATGGACTTGCCATCTCCACCTAAGTCCTGAGAGAGAAACTCCTCTGAGACCAACGTTACCCTCTCTGCGATCTGCTCTACTCCTCTTGGCCCATTGGATCTCCTAAGTGTCATGCCACTCGGGATCACTATCATCTCCCCCACTCGTCTCACTAATCTCCATCTCCTCTATCTCCTCCTTTGTCTCTCCCCCAGTGAACTCCTCAGACTCGGAGTCCATGTCAATGGGCTCATCACTGCTATGGGCGGGACCGGCCGTAATCCAAAGTAAGGGTGCCTGAGGAGCACCGGCTCTCCCTCGTGCACGTACCACCCTCCTGGCCATAATAGGAACACCAGGAGTAACAATAGTCCAACCTTGGCCTCTAGGACCTCCCCGAGCCTCACGGATAGATCTATACACTGGCCCCATTAGAGGAAGCATGTCACTATAGGGGAGGCCGAACTACTGGTACTCTATCAAAAGGGTGGATCTCTAACTTCCCCACCCTGTCTATCAACTAGTTGGTAGTCTGATAGGCAATCAATGTAACAGTCTCCTCTCCCCATACCCCTGCCATGGCCTGATAAGGAGTGGCCTCCATGTCTACAATGGTCAAAGAGGCCACTGGCTGGTGGGGTGCTCTAAGAACAATCATCCTCATCCACCTCGCTGCCCTAATGGCCCCTGGGATCCTCTACCTCTACACCTCTCCCATATGGGATAATATGCTCATACACCCAACTCATGACAAGAGTTGGGTGGCTCAGTGACTGTCCCTGTAATCGGACTACCCTGTATAAATCATGGTAGGTAGTCTCGAGGATATCTGCTCCCCAAGCATAGACACATCCATGGCCCTCAATCTGTGCAATAATGGGGGCCCAACAATATAAGAGGGTGTCCCCTCCCTTATCCCCAATTATTCTCGAAGCAAGGATGCCCATGATGGCCTTGCGGAGCATGGGAATGTCTGACTCAATGATAGAGTAGATCCTCACGCCTTCTTCAATCCCATTGATACAACTGCATCTCCCATGTAGGTGGCCCACTGAACCACCTATGATCTCGATACTATTGTCTTAAGAGATAGCCACCACCCAAGGATCGGAACCCCCAGTATATGGTAAACATCCTCTAGGGTGATGGACCACTCACCCCTAACTCCTGGCAATTGGAAGGTGTTCGATCTGCATCCTAGTAGAAGAAGATAAGTCACATAGTATGTGACTAGTAGGTGTAACATTAGGGGACCTACGCAATCCTCCAAATGCCAGCCCTCTAAAGGGTATCTCGCTCTGCCTGAGAGAGTGCCTCTAACACTGCTAGGAGCCAATCACACTCCCTCTCCTAGCTCCATCTAATATACTCCTCCTTCTACGCATACACCCAAAAACACAAAAAAGGAGTAAGTTAGTACTAAAATCCAGTTGGAAAGACTATTAAAAACATGTAAAAATGCTAAAAGTGCAAAAATAAATAAAAGAAATATTTTTTTCAGCTTTACATCACGGACCGCCATCACATGCGAGTGGCGGTTCCATAACCACCACCTTCTAAGGTGGTGGTCCCATAACCGCCGCCCACTATGCAGGGCGATAGTCTGTCCCACAAACTCAAACGGGTCGTATACCCTAAAAAATGCCCAAAAACAAATGAATATACCATTTTTGCTAAAATGAAAACCTACCCTATGGGTGCCCCCTAGAGACACGTTTAAAACTAATATTTTCAAAAATGACCCCCAAGACAAAGATTTCATCATTTCCACATTTTAGGTTTAAAAACAATAAATCAAGCAGAACTAACCTGAGACTTCACGGGTCGATGTTCCACTCTCGGAGGCATGATTGCTATCTCACCACAAATGTTCGACTATACTCTTGTCAAAATCCATCACCGTGAGTCCTAGAGCTCAAAAAATATCAAATCAATCCGCACAAATGAATAGTAAAATGACTTCGTTTTATATAAATAGCCCTCTTAATTTGATTTTGAATGTCTTTTGCAGGGTCGGAGCACCGACAGAGGTAAGTTCTAAACCTCACATAGATGGTAAGTCCTCTTTTCATATCAATTCAACCTTATTTCTCAATTTATTTTATCTATCTGCACTTGAGTCCCCTTTTTTCATTTTTGTAGGTAGCGGGATCTTGGATGGCAACTTTCCAGCACACGGGCATGTCAGGTATAACTCCTAACTCCCCATTTTGGGACCACCATACTCGGATCCACCATTTTACGCCTCTTCATGGCTAAGACACTTCTCTGAGGGGGCAATATGTATGTACCTAAAATTGTAGGGTACTACACCACCGGAATGATGTTACACATGCCCCAATGATGATATAGGTCTCCTTGTAAGGTGTTCGGAATCCAAAAAGGCTCGCTAAGTATACGCTTGTATCCCACATGCCCCACTCAGCCTCTGCATGCTTTGTTTTTCCCTTTTCCCCCTATTTTCTTGCTTTTTGTCCTCGGTGATGAAACTTCCTCGCCTTACTGGCGACGGTCCCATGACCACCGCCCAGGACAGGGCGGCGGTCCTGTAACCACCGCCCTGCATAGGGCGGCATCTGTATGTATTTTCCAGATTCTTTCGACAATCGCATCAAATGTAAATCTTCAAATTTACACACTTTCTTCAACCACTTTGGCTTGCATTAATGTTTTTGGTTCCCTGGTAATAGTGTTTTTCCATTGTTTATAGTAAAAGAGTTCAAATGGGAGTTACCCTCTTGTAAATGCATTGGTTATAAATAACCAACTTGTTTTCAAGTAAATGGCCCCTCATCTTCTCAATTCTATTATTCACTCTTTCAATTTCTTACTTAAAATTCTACTACCTTCATGTTTTGCATCGGTTATTAGTTTTCCTTTGTTGTTTAGAGGTCATATAATCTTCTTGTTTTAGTCTTGTTCCATTGTTGTTCCATACAATCAGCTTAGTATAGAATAGCTTCATTTCTAAAATAGAATCCATTAAAGTTACAGGTTCTATTTTTTCATAAGGATAGTTTCTAGAAACTCTCGGTGCACTATTTTGTATTCCTATAATAAATCACGCTAGGAATTGCATAGTCAAGCTCTGTTCACTTGTGCTTTTCCTCTCTCTCCTACTCACATTGTATTCAATTTATATCCAAAGTTGTCATTGTTTGAATGACGTCTTACTGTGATACTATCATATACACACTTTTTGGATTCACGAGGACATGAAGGAATGAGGAGATCAAGCTGAGGGGACGAAATCACACACAACTAGATTTACTACTTGTTTTGTAAATGCCAGGTTTGAGCTATCAAAGTTCTAGTTACAATATATCAAATATAGTAGTGAATTATTTTATTTCAGTCAAAATTTTTCTCTCAATATCGCCAGGAAGCTATAGGGATTGATAGTTGATGAGAAACTGTGATTCATTCCTCACTTCTGAGTTAGGATCGAGAGTCTTTTTAATTCAAAATATATAGCCACTTAGATACTTAGGATAAAATCACAACTGCACAAGAAAATAGCCATACCAGGCAACTTTGCTTTTTTTTATTCTGTTACTAGATTATTTGTCCATTTATAAATATACTAGAGTAGGTGCTCTTCAATTTCATTGAAATGCGTCATTGAAAACACAAAAATAGAAGAATGCTTGCATAGTGTAAATACTTCTTTAGTAATCAGTTTATTAATTTTAAGTTAAAGTTGAATCATTTTGTATGATAATCACAAGACCTAGAGAGCCTAGAGAGTATATATTTGAACCTATAGTGCCTCAGCCAAATCTACCCACAACATTAGCTGATATAGATCAAGACCTTAGGATATAGGTCCTTCGAGCAACAACAAACTTATAAGCAATTAGTGAAAAACTAAGAGGATTAAACACTAAAGACGACAAAGCTTACACATTTTGGTCAAACCATCCAAACTATAGACTACCTTGATAAAACATCTGAATGATTGTGCAAGGATTCAAAAGAGATCAAACATTTGGTTACGATCCTTTGGTTCCACATCTTGATACGGGAGACCTCCTCATTGAAAAGATACTAGCTTACACATTCAAGTTGCAGAACACACTGTTAGGTACTCTGAGAAAATTATACAACTTCTAGTTCTAAACATAGAGGATGAAAAGGCATACGATTCTTTGGATAGTTAGGAGAAGGGATTGATTCTTCACATGACCATAACAGGTCAACAAAACCAAGAACTCATGGTTGTGATCCCCAAGTCCCACAACCCAACGGGCCTACAAATCGGTTAAGTATTGATCGATACCGAGCTTACGAACATTGGTATTTAGATCCTCACCACTCCTGCTAGATATTATAATACAGTTCTCTGTATTAAACATAGAAGCCAATCAATCTAATACTTTACGGGCTAGACCAGAAAATCACCCATAGTTAACTACAAATTCACTAAATTGCTCATCACCATTTTCATGACCTTGTCTGGAGATATATATGAAGCTCCCACACGTCACTTCCCATGTATCCAACAACCAAGAAACATGATCTCGTGAGCTCGACATTGATTGGAACCTCCAACAACCATTATATCCAAACAAACCATTACACCAATTTAGATTAGGAGGGCCTTCCTCACCTTAGATTCACATATTCCATTATTGTGTATTGAGGATATAATATTACCCGATTAGCTTGTCTCGTATCCATTCACATTCAACATTCACTGGCATTTGTCTCAACACGACCTCGGGAGGTCGGGTACGAGGAAGAGGCACTTGTAGATTCCCATGCTTGCTTCACTTTTCCATCGTACAATGTCCTCTTTCATGACAATTGAAACACTTCCTATTCTTCTCAGACTCAGATCTTCTATCCCTCCATGGATGTTCTTTGTCTATCTTGAGCCTTTTACACTCTACGGCCTTGTGACCAAAACCATAACATGAATAACAACATCCATTAAATTTTCTTTCATACCTAGATGCATTGGGTTGCTTGATTGACTTGGATCATTTAGTATTAGTCACCTTGGTTTGCTTCTTGTTTGATTACATGTTAGAGCTAGCCTTTTCATCCTCCTTATTCTTTGAGCATCTTTGACAACATGTTTTTCTTGAATCATTTTTCAATCCTCTTTGTTTTACTTGCTCCATTTCTTCTCTGAGAGCCATTAGATCGGCATTCAATCTTTCACATTCTTTATTCTTTGCATGAATTGATGCTTTACATTCCTCATGCTCTAATCCTCCAGTCTGTACTTGTTTCATTTCTGTCTTCACATTTTCTCTTTGCCTGGTCTAGTTGCTTCTCGAATGCCTTCATGGACAAGCTTATTTTGTCACATTCTTCAATTTTTCCTGAGATATTTGGAGATCAGATTGGCTTGTTCTTCAAGTTCCTCAATATTTTCTTCATGTTATTTCTCCATTTGGATCGCCACCACTTCATGATGTCTAATTTTATCTTCTTGCTCCATCACAGATGTTCTCAGATTGGTAATCTCTTCTTCCTTGAGCTTGAGAGAGTTCAATACTTTTTCGATTCTGTGCATTCTTGAGCATCCTTTTATTTTCTTGCTCAACTTATTTTCAAGGAGAGTGATGTGATTCTCATAGGAACTAATGTATGCTTTTAATTTCTTATTCTTCTTCCTTGATTTTTCTAAATCCTCTAGAGCACATTCTAACTCGACTTCTAGATTTACCTCTGCATTATTTACGGAGCTGCTGCACTTTCCATTGCCATCATCAACCTTTCTTTGTGAGCTTCATCCTGATACTTTTTGTAAGTATATTTTTCTCTAGGATCAAATCCAAGTTAAGCTTTACACAGGAGAACCATCACTCTGATACCAATTGTTACAAATTTCATGCACTAAGAAGGGGGTTGAATCAGTGTTGATTGAAACTTGCAATCAATTTCCTTTTTATTTCATTTATCTATTGTTGTTAATTATAATTGATTGTTATAAGAATGCAATATTGATCATGATATCATAAGAATGAGAATCATACACATACATTCACATGAGGAGACTAGATATAATGTGGGAAACCCTTTTGGGACAAAAACCAACTAAAACCATTACTTATATTACTCAAAGAAAGGACTCATAAGAATATAACACATCTTACAAGTGAGGAACCAACCCCACAAGGAGCTCCAACCCCTACATCTCTATTGATATTACATACAACAAAGGACTCTAGTGAATATTACACATCACAAGATATTTATTTTAGTGAGGCACCAACCCCACAAGGAGCACCAACCCTTAATTTAATCAACACCAACTGATCTTCTACAAGAACCCACCTACAAGGAGGCTACAACCCCTTAAGACTACTAAGATACAACTTAGACTTATGTTCATACAAATTTGATCATCTAGTTTCCTGTTTGCACATATAATGGATTATGATCACCTTGTTGTTTCACTCTTTTACAAACACTCTGGAAAGTTAGACATGCAATGTTTTCTTTACCTTTTTCTGCTCTCTCCTCTCTCACATCCAATGCATCATATTTTATTCTTTTCTTTGCTCAGCAGTTCTTCATCTGATAGCTCTACCTCCTTCTACACACAACTCTTCTCTTTCCATCTCTATAATGGATCCTTGTTATTATTTCACATCTTCTTTCTTCCTCTCTGCAATAACCCTAGTCCTCAATTTATCCTTTCTCTTGTCTTCAAAAAATCCACATCATATAACTATATTTTCTTTCTTTTTCTACTTCTCACTCAACTCCCTCTCTTTTCGAGATCTTCATTTCTTCATCTCGGAATCTCATGAGAGTGTTCTTGTAATTCATCGATCAAACTTTCAAAATCTGCTCTCATCTTTTCATTACTCCTTCGCCTTTCACTCTGGTTATTTCTTCAACTCGAATGCATCATTTTCTCTATCGATTAACCTTTCTGTTTTGTTACTCCTTTAATAATATTTTCTTATTTCATCCTTAAACAACACTTGTAAATGACATCAATATTACTTTATATAGCTAATCGACCCATTTACAATTTAATTTGCATGTCATGCAATCTCTCCTACATTATCGCCTTTGAAAATATGGTGCATTAAATGCATGCCACTATCTCAAAATTTTACTTTTCTATATTTGTCTTGATTACACCTTGTTGGTATCCAATTTTACTCTCCTTCACAACTTGAACAACATCATAAATTTGCACAAGACACTCGAGGATAGATAGATGTTTCATATGTCGTTTGTAGTCGGGAAGCACACATATCTACTTGTTTGCATTCCAGAATGAGGGAGTGGATAACACATTCAAGAGGGTTTTGATCTAACCCTCACTATTTTAGGTTGTGCCTCGACCAAGGCAAGAGAACCTATATTGCAACCCTTATATGGTAAGGAGATGGAGATATCCTTGTGTTTTGCATATGATATGGAAGAGGCTTTGTGAAAACATGATCAAGTATCCATTATCCAAACTCAAAGGAGTTGTCACTACTAAATGATGGAAATGTTTTCAAAACAAAGCTAGAGCTGCTAAAGACATGATAAAACCCTGATCAACTTTGTGCATTTTAGTGAAAGGATTGAATTCTTTTGTGGACACACAATGCAAATGCAGGGGTATTGTAGGTAGGATGAGTTAGTTTAAAATGAAATTTTGATGAGAGATGTTGGGACAGGAGTAGCTAGAAATCATCACCTTCTTTGGGAATCTTTGCAAATGAATTACAACACCTAAATAAGCAGAGATGTTTCAATGAATTTGAAGTGCTCTTTCAACCAGGATGTGTGCACACATGGATGCCTAAATCTGCACTATTCCATACAAACTTTGATAACCTACCACAAAGGCTTGAAGCAAAATATCAATGAAGCATTTAGAAACCCTTGTTAGATCATGACCTAAGGTACACCCAAAGGTTCACAAACACCCTCAATTTCTGAGGAAGGTAAGATGAATTTAAATTTGTTTATCTTCACTCAAATGAATGCTCTTCTGAATGGAAGATTATAGATGCCTTCAAACCCTCTACAAGAAATGAGACCATGTATGACCAATAAAGATCCCAAACACAAGATTACAACATGAGCATGAAACACAAATTGAAAACATATAGAAATACAAGTGTATGCAAGCTTTGCCAAGAGATAAAGCTGGTTAATCTAAGAATTTGATCAAATATATCAACAAGGGAATGTTATTTAGACAATCTCAAAGCTTGTTGATGGCTTTACAGCTGAAACCAACTCAACATGATGAAAATTTGATGCAAACAGGAATCAAAAATGGCTCTCAGGTAGTTTCTCTAAAAGAAAATGGACTTCTTCCAGTTTTCCTTCATGAAAATTCTTCTCTCTTTCTCCAAAATTCTCAACAGAATTTACAAAATGCCTCCAAATTACATAATATACCCTATGCTAGCTTGGATCCTTGCATCCCAAGCAAAGAATATGCCAAAGGGATCAAATTTGTTACAAAACCCTATCCATTTGATGAAAAATGATATAAAACTGTAAAACAACTCGCAAAATGCTAGAGATGCACAAATATTTTAAAATATTACATGGATTTAGATCCTTATCCATCCCAGGGTCACATTTTTGTCATTCCACCATGCCAACATGCATTTGCAATCATTTTCCACCCTTTTCCCTTATCATTTTTAACTCTGCAACTTTAATTTTTCACTTTTCATGTTTTTACACGGGTTGAGAAAAATATTTCATGAAAATCACTATAGGGCACCAAAATAGCTCAAATGAATGATGCCATTGCATCCAGAAGGTCGAGGGGATGTGATTTCATATAAAATTTCATGCAATTTGGTGCAAAAATGACGATTCCAAGCATCTTGGAGCTCCAATGGTGGCAAGAAATGAAAACACTCAGCAACCATTGATTTAAAATCAACTTTAAATTTCCTCCTCCATGTGTCTTGATGAGATTCGACATGTAGGCTCAAAAATATCTTCTTTGACTTCTGGATAAGGTGGACATGTGTCCAAATACCATTGGACCGGGCATCCAACCTTAAAAATGCATTTCAAACCTTTTCTGACCTCGAGAAAATTTTGAAAATTTTCCCCACATGCCCCCTGGACACACCACGTGTCCCTAGGTGGACCCCACAAAAATCATGGGCTGAAATAATAAACTTTTCTCCTTTTTTGAGAAAAGGAAAATTTCCTCAAAAACCTCTGCGGGCCCGAACACTCGCTTTGCTTCTTCTGCCACGTGGCGGTCTCCCATTTCTTTATGGAGCCGACCTTCTATTCTTCCCTCATTCCTCCACGAGCACAAAATCCTTTGCGGGCCCGCGTTCTCCCTTTTCCCTTTTGGAATAGGCCACGTGTCGCCCCTAATTGGCTATGGGGAACACCTCCAAATTTTCCACGGATCAATTTTTCACTTTGAGATTCTTCGCCAAAATTTTTCAAACTTTTCCACTTTCTCTCCGCACTCCAAACCTCCACCAAATTTGGGACATGTGTCTTCTTCCTATTCATTGCAGGTCCTCGGGCAAAAATTTTCCTCTAGCATTTTGAAGCCAAAAACTTCAAATTTTTCTAATTCCCGCTTTTGTTTGACCTCCTAGACATGTGCGCACTTCCCATTGGGCGCGGGCCCTCGGGTCAAAAATTTTGATTTTTACCCTTTGAAATTGAAAAAATTCAAAACTATCACAAACTCTGCGGATCCATTATACCCTTTTGGACACCTGTCACTTCGTGATTTGCACGGAGATCCGGCTCAAATTTTAACTTTGAAATTTTGCCTCCAAAGGCAAAAATCCAAAAACATGCACAACCCCGCTCCTCCTTGGCTCCCCTAGACACGTGTCCTCTTCCTATTGGATGCGGGATCTCGGGCCAAATTTTAACTTTAACATTTTGAAGTTAAAAACTTCAAAATTTTCACAAACTCTGCCCCTCCATGCTAACTTTCTTGGACACGTGTCCATTTCTTATTGGAGGCGGGCCTTTGAGTCAAAATTTTCCCTTGACGCCTTGAGCCAAAAAACAACAAAAATTTTCCAATTCCTCGCCATCTGCCTGACCTTCCTATACCATGTGTTGCCTTTCAATTCATTACAGCCCATCGGGTAAAAAATTGATTTTGAGAAATTGGCAAAAATGAAGGAAAAATTCCTAAGTGCGACCCGCCACCCACCGATCCTCCAGCCAATCACATTGTGCCATGTAAGCACTTTACTGTAGTAATGTGAAACCAAGGATAAAATTTTCTTTTTGCCAAAAGTCAAAAAGTGACAAGTTATAACATTTTCTTGCACATCCTTAGCCAATAGGAGCCTATCACATTAGCATTATGTTGTGATGATGAATTTGATGGGTAGAATACGCTCGTATGACCGTCAATACGTCAAAAAATGCAAAATATGCCCTAGAAATCAAAATTTTTGACAAGGAGGGTAGATTTCTTGATCTCAAACCAACTGAATCATTTTTGACATCATTTACGACCTTGGGATTGGGGAAATACTTGCATGAATTCAGGATTTGATCAATTTTGAGTTCTTTCACGATTTGACAAAGGAGAAATGATACAGCCCATAAAAATGAAGAAATTAGGGCACAAATGGGGGAAAACATGGATTTTGTTTCAAATCAGGGCAAAATAATAACTTAGGCATTTTCGAAGGTATTCAATTGGGAATACGAACTGTAGACCACCAAATCAAAAAATGAAACGTTTGTGAGAAAATTTGGTCATGAAAAATCAAGGCACATTATGAAAACTCAATAATGGGACCAACATTGGCTCTTGCTTGGGGATGGGCACTCCCAGTGAGTGCCACAAGAACAAAACATAGACCAAGTGCTAGAAATCCATTGGGCAAGGAGTCAAAACACAAAGACAACCCAAAAACTAGAATTACCATCAAAACAGATGAGAAAACCACACCAAAAATGGTTGCCAAGGATAAAAGGGCAAACCACGAGCCAACAACAGCAAAGGAAAAAAACAAAAACAAGGACTATACAAAATGTACAACTTGTGCATACCTCACATGGGGATTTAATCCAAGTAATGTTTTAAATGTCTGCCATTAACAGGCAGCTCCAGCAAATCCCCATCCAAATCCTTGAGAAAAATATATTTTCTCCAATCCACGATATCAATGGAATAAGGGCCCATCCATAGAGCATCAAACTTGCCATGCTTTCCCTTGTCTTCATGCCTACTATCCCACATGAAACCAGGATCTCCAACACTAAAGGCTCTAGGGTGACCTTCTTATCAAATAACTTCTTCAATTTCACTCTAAATCGACATGCCTTTGGTGAGAATCCCTTCTCTCTTCATCCAACTCAATGATCTGATTGATCCTTAATTCATATGGGCCATGTTATTGATCTTCCAACTGTTGGGAAAACTAAAAAGTGGACAATTTTAGGTGCAGGGTAGTAATGATTGAGTTCCATATACTAATTCAAATGGGCTCTTACCAGTTGCTCTTTTAGGATTTATTCTATCATTAAACTGCGCAAATTTCAATTGCTCTCCCCACTTCTTCTTGTTGATTTCCAAGGTCCTTCTGATGATCTTGAGTAAGTTCTTGTTACTTGGCTTAGCTTGTTTGTTGCCTTGTGGATTGTAATTTGAGGAATAAGTCAGACTTATCCCGTATTCATTACACATTTCCATCAAAGGCTTGGCTCTAAAACACATGGCATTATTAGATACAATCTTAACCAAAACTCCAAATCTACATATGATATGATTCAGCAAGAAATCCATCACCACTTGGTGTGTGGCTTTTCTAGATGGAATGGCTTCAACCCATTTTGTGAAGTAATCAGTTGCAACAAGGATCCACTTGTGACCAGCACTAGAAGGATCTAAGATCTCACCTATGAATTCCATTCCCCATTGTTTGAAAGGAGCTTCAATTGACACAGGCTGTAAAGGAAGGGAGCCTGAAGCTTTCAATCTTCCTGAGAAGCGTTAACTATCACATATCCTAACCACCGGGTTACATCTTTAAAAAGAGTTTCCCACCAATAACCAGATCTTAAAATCTTATGTGCTATCACTCTCCCATAAAAATTTCCTCCACAAAATCCCCCATGGAAATCAGCAATCAACTTGGGAGCTTCATCTTCAGTTATGCATTTCAAGAGGACACCTTCAGGGTTCTTCCAAACTAGCCCAAGGTCTGTTATGATATACTTTTGAGAAGCCAGCTTGAGGGATCTTTTCTGATTTTTATTCAAGTGACTAAGACACCATAGATTCTTGAGGTAGAAGATCACATCCTTGTACCAATCAGAATTCATAAATTTTTCAAGTAGATCTACCCTTTCTTCCTCTAGCTGATTCACTTCTACATTTTACTTAATTACTCTCGACCATGAGCTTGCAAGACCCAAACCTCTTACCAACTTTGTAGTTTGAATTTCCATGTCATATTCTTGAAGTTTGTTAACCCACCTACATCTCTTGCTTGATATTTCCATGTCGATAAGATGTCTTTAACCATTGTATGAGGAACATAGGCAACAACCTTTGAACTCAAAATGTAAGGTCTAAAAATCTTTGTTGCCTTTACCAAAGCAAACACTTGTTTCTCCATAATTGTGTACTTCAGTTCAACTACTTGTAAAGCCTTGCTAAAGAAAGCAATAGGCCTCTCAGCTCCATTCTCATCCTTTTGTAACAAAATTGAAGCAATAGTGAATTCAGAGGCAAAAGAAAAGATTTGGAAAGGCATCTTATAGTTTGGAGCTCCCAAAACAGGGACACACTTGAGTGCATCCTTTATTCCTTCAAAATCTTGAATGGAAGCCTCCTCACACTTGATAACTTGATCCTTTCTTAGCATGCTTGTGATTGGAAGAGTTAGCTCAGCAAAATTAGAAACAAACCTCCTAATGAAATTGATTTGGCCAAAGAAAGATTGGATACCTTTCTTAGTTCTTGGAATAGGCACCTTCTTTGATTGCTTCCACTCTCTCGGGGTCTCTCATAACATCTTCTTTGGACACAATATGTCCTAGCAACTTGGCATTTTCACGCCAAAATTACACTTCTTTGGGTTAAGGGAAATGCCATACTCTCTACATTTGATCAACATTTTTTCTAGGTGTTGCAAATGATCTCTCGCTTGCCTTGAAAAAGAGTCACATCATCTTGGTAAACTCGCTATGAATTCATTGATATAACTAGAAAAGGCAACATATATTGCCCTCTGAAAAGTGGCACCAACATTCATCAATCCAAAGGGCATCCTCACAAAAACATAATTCCCCAAGGAGTAGTGAAGGCTATCTTTAATCTTTCCGATTCTTTGTGAACTACTTGGTTGTATCCGGAGAAACCATCCAAGGTAGAAAGCATCTCTCGACCTGTTACAAGCTGTAGCATATTCTCCATGTTTGGTAATGGGTAGTTTTCCTTCATATATGCTTTGTTTAGATTCCTAAAATCCACACAAAGTCTGATATCACCATTCTTTTTCCTAATTGGCACAAGGTTGGCAACCCAAGAAGAGTATCTAGTAGGCTGAATGATGCTGCCATCTCTTAATTTATTCAACTCCTCTTGCATCTTCATGGATAGAAGTGGATTAATGGGCCTTTTATTTGTCTAAATGGCTTAGCTTTTTCCTCAAGAGGAATCTCATGTTGGAACAAATCTTCTCTATATGCCTTTAGCTCTGAATAAGACCAAGCAAGACAATCTTGATATTTCTTTAAAAGTTGGGCATAGGACTATTTTTCTTCTTTGCTGAGATGACTACGCCCAACCAAATATTCCTTGGTTTATCCTTGGTTCCCAGGTTGTGCTCTTCCACATCCCTTGAAGCAGACTTCTTTCTATTAATGATACAATCAACATTGTTAAAATTGGATTCAAGTGCAACAAGACCTTTAGGAATGGTATTTGTTTTCAATTGTATTATATCCTTGTCAAACAAGGTTTCTCTACCTTCATTCATGCATACCATAGGTTCCCAATCAATGTTATGACTAGAAAACTCACCTTGGCATTGTAAGAATCTCAATACTTGGGCTTCATTATCAAAAATCTACCAATGTTTCACATTATCTGGGACAGTTGGCCTTGTTAGCACTTCAATGTCATATTCACAAAAATGTGAAATGGTGCAATCATCAAATCTAGAACCAAGGAAAGCTAGCTTATCAAGAGCAGCATTAAGAATTCTATCATGGTAAACAATGTTAAAGGAATCAAACATTTCAATCAAGTCCCAAACAACATGCTTATATTGTTTCATACGCTGATTTTTTGTAGCATACAACTTTCTTACTCGGCTTGACAACCAGCTCAATCTCCTTTAGCAACAATATCCTTTACTCCATACTTCCGGCAATCCTGAATCCCAATAATAATGCCTCATACTTAGCAATGTTGTTAGTGCATTCAAAATTGAGCTTGAAGGAGAAAGGAAACTCTTCCAAACTAGGAGAAACCAGCACTATACCAGCACCATTGCCAAATTTAGAGCAAGCTCCATCAAATAGTAATGTCCATGGAGAACCTACCATACCAAGGCACTCTGATTTATCCATCTTGTTCTCTTTTCCATCAGCAAAACCAATGAAGTTGTCAACATCCACATTAGCAAACAACACTTCATAAGAAGCATTGTTGGGATCTTCAATCAAGTGTAACATCTTATTTTCACCATAGAGTTTGACAAGGTTGCCCTCAATGGGAATGGTGGCGAAAGACATGTCCATTTGAACACTACCACCAACACTTGCAGCCCACTTTCTTGACAAAAGCATACCCCATTTGGTAGGGCAATCAACAATTACAACATCAAGTTTTAAATTCTTACCCGGATAGGCTGCAAGTTGCACTACTAAACCCTTCACACAACCAACAATTGAAACTTCCCTTGAATCCATGGATGTACACTTCCCATATGCTGCTGTCACCTTGATATCCAACTCATTCATGACTTCTAGAGGCATGACATTACATGATGCACTGGAATCAAACATGTAATTGTGAAGCAACCTATCTTTTATGAGCAAAGTTGTGAAAAATGGATCAACATTCAATTGGGAATCAACCAAGGATGTTCCCAAATATACTTCAGGTGCCTCTCTAAAATCTTCCATTGGTGGTGGTGTTTCAAGGCTAGCAATGCTTTGAAGAGGATTCTCAACAACATTTACATTTCTGCTTGGGGTAATCTTTTCTTCTTTCAATCCCAAGTACTCGAATGCTCTCTTCTTATGCTTAGGAATTCTAAGCAATTCAATAATGGGAACACTCACTTTAATTTGGCTCAATACCTGGGCTATATCATATGGAACATTCTTTGGTAAGAAAACATTGGAAGGGAGACAAGAAGGTTCATCAGATGGAGAAGTATTCTTGGCAGCTGGGCATGAAGAGGACTGATATTTTGCATTGACAAAGAGGGTTCTTGGCAATTGTTTCTTTTCTAGGATTGTCTTTGGGAATGCTTGTGAGCAAGGGTGTCTTTGGCTTGGCTTGAGGACCATATCCTCTAACAAATTTACTTCTAGTATTGTACTCTTTCTCTTGACCAACCACAACATTCATTAACAATTGTCTATCTTCCTCCGAAGGAATACCACCATCATACTTCTTGATCATTAAATCCCTTAGATATTCAAAGTCATTATTAGGAATTTCAAAGGCCTGAACTACATCTACATCATGAGTTTGAGGAAGATAAATAAATGGTACCCTCTTTATGCAATCCCAAAAGGTTACAACAGTCCTTGCACTTATCACATCTGTTGATGTTGCTACTTGTTGTGAGCTTGAAGAGCTACCCATCATACAAATGTCATCATCCATTTCATTCTCATTATCATCATCAATATCTTGCTGGTCCATTTCACATGGAGGATGAGGAAGAAAACATCTATCACACCAATCCATATCAGAAATTTCTTGAACAACAGAAACTCTTGCAGTCAGAGGGTCAGGCACCACTCTATTTTCATGTGCTTGGGGTTGTCTATTTGTAAATCCAATAGGCCCTTTACCTCTATCATATTTTCTTTGATCACCCCTAGGATGATTGCCAAATATATCATGGTTTTGAGTTCTTTGCTGTCCTTGTGAACCTTGCCCAATACCTTTCTCAGCCCGGGCTAGCTTGTAAGAGATTTATTTAACAACGCTTGCCAAAGTTTTAACAACATCTTCTAAATCAGCACCCTTTCTAGCTTGAGGCTTCTCGGGGTTTATCAACTTCACACCATCCCTCTTAATTGGTTTACCAATAGATTTAATATTATTTTCAATTTGGAGTGCCATAGTGAAAGCTTGCCTCAAGTTTGTAGGATTTTTGTCTCTCAAGTAATAGGCTGCCATTTTATCAAATGCATCTGCATATTTGATCAAGCAAGATTCATCACAAGGCCTCAAAATGACAAGTATCCTTCTCAATGTTTTATTGAATCTTGGATTAAAGTCATGGACTATCTCATTCGGGTTCTTCTTGATATTTTCAAATTCGATAAAAGAAATCTAGGCTTAGTCCTGTCACCACATGCATCTAAATGGATTTCTCATCTCACTCCATGAATCAATAGAGTTATCAGTAGAGATTTGCACCAATCTCTAGCATCTTCTTCAAGTGTATGGATAAACAACTTGATATACACATCTTCAAATTCTATCTCAAAATCTTACATCATATTATCAAACAGGTTTGAGATGCTTTGATCATCGATAACGACATTGTTACCTTGGAATTTTGGTAACCTATTTCTCACATCTTGTGGGAAAGCATTTGGATAACCATCCATTCCTCCAAAATTTATAGGACCAAATGTGTTAACAACAAATAGAGGTCTAGGCTGAGCCATATTATTTGGTGGGGGTGATCTTGGAGGTGAAACAAGCTGGTTGGAAGTAGTAATGGGTCCTGGTTGGAATGGATGAGTGATATTTAAAATGACAACCCCCAAAGGCTCTCTCTCTTGATAAACTTTAGCAAACTTAGAAACCACAGGAGCAGATTTAGGAGCAAGTTTTTAAATACAAAAGAAGGTCCTTCACATTGATGGAGAATGAAAATCAGCAAGAAGATTTCCTGAATCGAGATCTACTTGCGAAGAATTATAATCTTTAATAACATGCTGCTCTCCTTCAAATTCAACTATGGGGATCTCTTTTCTTGTAACCAAATCACCAACCACTTTCCACACTCTTCTTCCTTCTAGTTCCGAGCTTCTTGATTTGGTGAGCAACTTCTTAAAAGAGTCCTTGATGACGAGGGATCTCCTTCCTCAAGCTTGATGATTTAAACTACAAGTTTCAAATGACAAAATGTGTAAGACAACCGGTATTTCAAGATCCAAACAACATGGAGTCGCCACTAAGGATTTCCACCTTACTTGTGCAAGAAAGCACTAAAATATTGTTTCAAACATATGCTATGACTGAAAACTTTGCAAGGATTTACAAATCAGATCTTCTTCTTCTTGATTCAACCAAAAACAATGCATCCAAATCATATAAACTACTGGTAAATAAGAAGAGTAGGCTGAGTTTGAAATTTTTTTACCCAAAACATGCAGATATGAAGTATGAAATGATATCTCAAGAATGTAACAACTCAAATACATGATCACACAAATGATCAAACCTTTCAAAAACTTCAAAACCACCAAGAAATTCCAAAATCCCCGGTAGTGGCACCACTTGGGTGTTGGTATCTAATTTTACTCTCCTTCACAACTTGAACAACATCATAAATTTGCACAAGACACTCAAGGATAGATAGATGTTTCATATGTCGTTTGTAGTCGGGAAGCACACATATCTACTTGTTTGCATTCCAGAATTGAGGGAGTGGATAACACCTTCAAGAGGGTTTTGATCTAACCCTCACTATTTTAGGTTGTGCCTATCAACCAAGGCAAGAGAACCTATTTTGCAACCCTTATATGGTAAGGAGATGGAGATATCCTTGTGTTTTTCATATGATATGGAAGAGGCTTTGTGAAAACATGATCAAGTATCCATTATCCAAACTCAAAGGAGTTGTCACTACTAAATGATGGAAATGTTTTCAAAACAAAGCTAGAGCTGCTAAAGACATGATAAAACCCTGATCAACTTTGTGCATTTTAGTGAAAGGATTGAATTCTTTTGTGGACACACAATGCAAATGCAAGGGTATTGTAGGTAGGATGAGTTAGTTTAAAATGAAATTTTGATGAGAGATGTTGGGACAAGAGTAGCTATAAATCATCACCTTCTTTGGGAATCTTTGCAAATGAATTACAACACCTAAATAGCAGAGATGTTTCAATGAATTTGAAGTGCTCTTTCAACCAGGATGTGTGCACACATGGATGCCTAAATCTGCACTATTCCATACAAACTTTGATAACCTACCACAAAGGCTTGAAGCAAAATATCAATGAAGCATTTAGAAACCCTTGTTAGATCATGACCTAAGGTACACCCGAAGGTTTACAAACACCCTCAATTTACAAGGAAGGTAAGATGAATTTAAATCTGTTTATCTTCACTCAAATGAATGCTCTTCTCGAATGGAAAATTACGACACCTTCAAACCCTCTACAAGAAATGAGACCATGTGTGACCAATAAAGATCCCAAACACAAGATTGCAACATGAGCATGAAATACAAATTGAAAACATATGGAAATACAAGTGTATGCAAGTTTTGCCAAGAGATAAAACCGGTTAATCCAAGAATTTGATCAAATATATCAACAAGGGAATGTTATTTAGATAATCTCAAAGCTTGTTGATGGCTTTACAGCTGAAACCAACTCAACATGATGAACATTTGATGCAAATAGGAATCAAAAATGGCTCTCAGGCAGTTTCTCCAAAAGAAAATGGACTTCTTCCAGTTTTCCTTGTGAAAATTCTTCTCTCTTTCTCCAAAATTCTCAACAGACTTTACAAAATGCCTCCAAATTACATAATATACCCTATGCCAGCTTGGATCCTTGCATCCCAAGAAAAGAATATGCCAAAGGGATCAAATTTGTTACAAAACCCTATCCATTTGATGAAAAATGATATAAAATCGTAAACATGCCTTTCGCAAAATGCCAGAGATGCACAAATATTTTAAAATATTACATGGATTCAGATCCTTATCCATCCTAGGGTCACATTTTTGTCATTCCACCATGCCAACATGCATTTGCAATCATTTTCCACCCTTTTCCCTCATCATTTTTAACTCTGTAACTTTAATTTTTCACTTTTCACGTTTTTACACGGGCCGAGAAAAATATTTCATGAAAATCACTATAAGGAACCGAAATAGCTCAAATGAATGATGCCATTACATCCAGAAGGTCGAGGGATGTGATTTCATATAAAATTTCATGCAATTTGGTGCAAAAATGACGATTCCAAGCATCTTGGAGCTCCAATGGCGGCAAGAAATGAAAACACTCAGCAACCGTTGATTTAAAATCAACTTTAAATTTCCGCCCTCCATGTGTCTTGATGAGATTTGACATGTAGGCTCAAAAATATCTTCTTTGACTTCTGGATAAGGTGGACACATGTCCAAATACCATTGGACCAGGCATCCAACCTTAAAAATGCATTTCGAACCTTTTTTGACCTCGGGAAAATTTTGAAAATTTTCCCCGCATGCCCCCTGGACACGCCACGTGTCCCTAGGTGGACCCACAAAAATCGCTAGCCAAAATAATAAAATTTTCTCCTTTTTTGAGAAAAGGAAAATTTCCTCAAAAACCTCTACGGGCCCGAACACCCGCTGCTTCTTCTACCATGTGGCGGTCTCCCATTTGCTGTGGAGCCGACCTTCCTATTCTTCCCTCATTCCTCCGTGAGCAAAATCCTTTACAAGCCGTTCTCCCTTTTTCCCTTTTGGAATAGGCCACGTGTCGCCCCCTAATTTGTCAGGGGAATACTTCCAAATTTTCCATGGATCAATTTTTCACTTCGAGATTCTTCGCCAAAATTTTGCAAACTTTTCCACTTTCTCTCCATGCTCCAAACCTCCACCAAATTTGGAACACGTGTCCTCTTCCTATTCGTTGCGGGCTCCTGGAAAAAATTTTCCTCTAGCATTTTGAAGCCAAAACTTCAAATTTTTCTAAGTCCCCACTTTTCCGTTTGACCTCCCTAGACACGTGTCCACTTCCCATTGGGCGCGGGCCCTCGGGTCAAAATTTTTTATTTTTACCCTTTGAAATTGAAAAACTTCAAAACTATCACAAACTCTGCTGATCCATTATACCATTTTGGACACTGTTACCTCATGATTTGCACGGAGATCCAGCTCAAATTTTAACTTTGAAATTTTGCCTCCAAAGGCAAAAATCCAAAAACATGCACAACCCCGCTCCTCCCTTGGCTCCCCTAGACACGTGTCCTCTTCCTATTGGACACGGGATCACGGGCCAAATTTTAACTTTAACATTTTGAAGTTAAAAAATTCAAAATTTTCACAAACTTCACCCCTCCATGCTAACTTTCTTGTACACATGTCCATTTCTTATTGGATGTGGGCCTTTGAGTCAAAATTTTCCCTTGATGCCTTAAGCCAAAAACAACAAAATTTTTCCAAGTCCTTCGCCATCTGCTGACCTTCCTATGCCACGTGTCGCCTTTCAATTCATTGTGGGCCATCGGGAAAAAAATTGATTTTGAGAAATTGGCAAAAATGAAGGAAAAATTCCTAAGTGTGACCCGCCACCCACTGATCCTCCAGCCAATCACATTGTGCCATGTAGGCACTTTACTGTAGTAATGCGGAGCCATGGATAAAAATTTTCTTTTGCCAAAAGTCAAAAAGTGACAAGTTATAACATTTTCCTGCACATCCTTAGCCAATAGGAGCCTGCCACGTTAGCATTATGTTGTGATGATGAATTTGATGGGTAGAATATGCCCGTATGACCGTCAATACGTCAAAAAATGCAGAAGATGCCCTAGAAATCAAAATTTTTGACAAGGAGGGCAGATTTCTTGATCTCAAACCAACTGAATCATTTTTTTGACATCATTTGCAACCTTGGGATTGGGGAAATACTTGCACAAATTCAAGATTTGATCAATTTCAAGTTCATTCACGATTTGACAAAGGAGAAATGATACAGCCCATAAAAATGAAGAAATTAGGGCACAAATGGGGGAAAACATGGATTTTGTTTCAAATTAGGGCAAAATAATAACAACTTAGGCATTTTCAAAGGTATTCAATTGGGGAATACGAACTGTAGACCACGAAATCAAAAAATGAAATGTTTGTGAGAAAATTTGGTCATGAAAAATCAAGGCACATTATGAAAACTCAAAAATGGGACCAACACACCTTATTCTATGCATCATTAGAAATTATTTACGAGCCGACTCTTAGAAATAAATTTCTTGTATTTTAGGATTTCCTCGTGATTTGGAATAGATGAGATCCTTTCTCCTCCAATATTTTATTTCACCTTGGAATCAAGATTTTATTGAAAATGCGATCGACTCCATCAATTAAAAGAACATTAAATGTTGGAAGCTAAAAATAGATTTCATTGCTCAATGTGGAGTTCCAGTTGTACACGTAGCCACAATCTTCAAACAATTGAATCACCATTGATTCACATGTAAACTCTTACTTCTTCCAATTTAAACTCTATCTAGATTTTTTAAAATTCATCTCCAATTCATATTTTCTCAATCCACGACTTCTCTTGGATTCTTGGATCTTTTCCCTTGTATCGCGACGTCTCCCTTTGGTTTGCAACATTTCTCCTTCATTAGCGGCTTTTCAGTTATCCATGGTTCTTCTATGCTTCTCAAGGCTTCTACAATGTCTTGCAGATATTACTCCTTGTCCTTTTCCTTTCTCGCAACTCGTTGCTTTTACATGGATCTTTCTGTCTTCCATCAAATTTGTTTTGCATACATGGCACCATCCTTTCATCTGTGGCTTTGTCATTTATGTGGCTTTCTTCCTTAGCAAATTTTCTTGTTCATGCAACTTTTATTTTATGTGTGGATTTCTCTGACTTCCCTTTATCTAGCGGCTTATATAGTCTTTCATGGATATCTCCATTCCTTAGTTCTTCGCAGATTTTCTCCTTACTCATTGCTTCTCTAGTCTTATGCGGATTTATGTCCTTCTCCTTTCTACACTTGTCTCTTTGCTCCTTTTGCTTTGTTGGCAGATTCATTCCTTTGATCGTGGTGCTTACACACCTTCAACAACTTCTAGAGTTCTGCATCCTTCTACAAGTTATCGGCGGCCGCATCAAGACTTTGATAGTTCTTCTTTGAGTTTCATGGCTAAGTCCTCATGTTTGCAGCTTGCCTTTTTATTTGCAACTTTCTTGCGGAGTTCAACTCTTCTCCTTGACCTCTTATGGACTTTGGTGGTTATTTTTGACCTTTTTGGTAATCTCTAGTATTCGGAGGATATCTCCTTGTCTCCGTGGCTTTCCCAAAAGCTGACTAAGTCCCTTAGAACTTATCTTTGATCATCTAAAACCTCTTTCACATCCGACCGACATTTAATGTCCTTATTTGAATTCTGAACACCCAATTCACTTTCATTAGACTATTGCATACTGATGAAACATTTGTTATCCTTCAATGCCACTATCATGCAATCACCTGGTTCAATCTTCAACCTTCTCCATATGCTTTCTTGAGTTTTTTTCTATGAGCTGACACTACCAATCAACCTTCATCTTCATTACTTACTCACTTTACCAAATTGACTCCTTTTCCCATCAATGTAACTTGACATCAATGAAGACACATATGACACATGAAAAAGGTCCAAAATCTCTTATCTATGCCACACATCACTACTACACATATACATTCATCACAAAGTGAATTAGACATAATACACACTTTGACCATTTCTTGATGACACACTCTTGTTTATGGTTCATTCTTAATCTGCTGAGTGAGAAAACCAAATGAACCTCATTGCATAAATTTCCATTCACTCAGGGAACACATGGCTCCTACCATCCATCTTGCATTCCATTCCATCCATCCACAACATACTACATATTATGGTTGTTTTTACTTTTGCTTACTTATGCTTGTTCATGGTCACTTTACTACACATGTTAGATTGCTTTCTTATATGTCATTATCTATACCATCCACACATGCGATTTCACATATTTATTTAGTTGTGATCACAGTATACAAAAATATCGAAAGCAATATGGATGATCACCTTCTACCCTTCCTACAATGGTCGCTGGGGGCATCCATATTCGAATCTTACAGATTGCTATCATTTCATTTTGTATTTAGAATTTTACATTACTTGGATATTCATGCATTGACATACTAGTTATCTTTCTAACATGTTAATGGGTGCTTTGTGTGCAACATTTTTTATGCATGGATATTTACTTCCATACTTGTTTGTTATTGTTTGCTCTTATATGCGGGATTTTCCTATGTTTGGTGTACACACTTGTTTTTTTGTGGCCATGATGGCCTTACATGTCTTGCGACATCGTGAGTGATTTCTCATGTTTAAAACGCTATTTGGTGGTATACTTTGTCTTCTTACACATTTATTACTTTATTTGGTACCTTATACACTGCTTTGCGTAGCTTACACATTGTCTTCTACATGCATGTATTTTCATACTAACACTTATCTTTGGCTAGCATTCTTGTTTGTGCATGCCTTGGTTTCTCCCAAGTGCATTCCCTTCCTCATTCATGGAAGTGTTTCAGATTTCATGTGGTTGGTACTCTTTGGGGCCACATTCTCCTATCAACGATGTCACGTGTTACCCCAAAGAGGGGGAATCATTTTGGGATTTTACATTCTACACAACACGTTCACACCGGTTTAGTTTAGTGTACTTTCCACCTTTAGTATTGTGGGTTATAAACTCCATATACAACGTATTTTACAAGACATGGTTATCCTTAGAATTCATGGAAGTAGTTACGGGTTGGAGGATACAATGGAATTCCTCCCAATACTTCTTCTACTACCGACGTCAAATCACTAAAAAAACTATAATAGTATAGAGATATCTTCACACATAGTTAGGGAAGTAGTTAAAGGTTAGAGGATACAGAGTAATTCCTCCCTATACTTCTTCGGTCTATGACATCATCTCGCCCAAAAAAACCGATAGTATAGGATATCCTTCTACACTCTCTTTCTCTTGACATGGATCAGGTGCACATGTTCCATTTACATTTTTCATTTACGTATTTTACATTTACATGTGTCTTTTACATTACATTTTTACACATACATATTTGAATACTTGATCATTTTATCCTTGCAGTTCAACTATATAAGAAATAAGCGATCAAATGGGGGAAATAACAACACCAACAACACTTCGCCAATCCCAGAGCGAAGTATGAGGTTGAGCAGAAGGTGAAGAGAATATGTTGAGAAATTTTTTGATATATACATTTGAAGGGGATGATGAATAAATAGAGAATAATGAAATGAATGTTAAATATGATAAAGAACTATAAGATTCATACATGCTTCACACAGATTTTGGCGCATGTTTTGAAAAGGAAGAAGAAATAGACTCCAAACTACTTGAGCACGCACTTTCCTTGAGAAAGAGAAAGGAAATATGGTCTACATCGCGGATTACTCCAAACTATGTATGAAGCATGTATGAGGTTGAGCATAAGGTGAAGATAATATGTTGAGAAATAGACTCCAAACTATGTATGAAGCATGTATGAGGTTGAGCGTAAGGTGAAGAGATTATGTTGAGAAAAAAATTGATATATACATTTGAAGGGGATGATGAATAAAAAAAGAATAATGAAATGAATGTTAAATATGAGAGAATAAAGACTATGCCAAAATAAAATCAATAAAATAGATACAATTTTGTGATGTTGGAACTCAATACAAAGAGAGTGTGAAAACGAAAAACAGGGAATGAATGTAAATAATAAAAAACAAAGGATTTTGAGATAGAGATAGACAAAGTGAACTGAATAAGTGAATAGATAGACACCTGTGATAGTGAATAAAGAGGACTAATACAATGACATGAATGACAAGAGAAAAATAGGGATTATATGCAATACAAAAACAAAGAAAAATAGATGAAATAGTTAACTCGATAAACTATACATGCTCGAGATCAAAAGTAAAGGATGGTGATAAGTGTTGAATGAAATAGAAAGTAAAACAATGATACTTGAGGAGAGTATAAGAATGATATATGAGAGAGTACAAAGATGAAGGTAGAAGACTAAGATAAAAACAAAGTACATGTCAAATACAAGGAGTTGTATGACAAGAACAAAGGTTGTGAGTTTTTTTTAATGAAGAGATAGTAAGGGATCATGATCTATTGATGAAGCAATAAGAAACTAAATGATCAAATGTACATTGTCATTGAATTCTTCTAAGTGGGTGCTTAGAGTACATGAGTAGATTCTCCTTTAAAATTGGACCTTGTTAACAAGCCTAGTGGGTGTTTGGAAACCTTCCAGTGGGTGCTAGAAGGACTGTGAAGTGAGTTCTTCTCAGGTTGAGTGGGTGCTCAACCAAACTGGAAATCATTATATGTTAAGAATGGGTGTTCTTAATAAAATTCCTTGATTTCAAGTGGGTTTTCTCCCTCTAAGGGTTTCCCACTATAAACTTGGTGTCATGAGTGTTTGTTCTCTTGATTGCATCTTAACTAGTTCATTTTTTGAATTATGTAGTTTGTTTTAAAGATAGTAAAATTGATTAGCATTAATTCACTACCCCTATTAGTGCTTGTGATATCTCACAATTGGTATTAGAGTGTGGTCCTCATGAATCAAGCATAATAGCTTGGGGTGATTCTAAAGTCACAAACATGTGTACATAAATAGAGTCTGTGCTAAAGAAGAAGTATGAAATTGCTCAAGATCTGATTAAAGAGTTAAAATCTGAAATCAAGCTCAAAGATGCAAATTATATTAAAGGAATCCAAGAAGTGGTAGCAACCCTTGATAAGTTATCAAAATATCTAATTTTAAAAGAAAACGCTTTTATTAAACTTGAGGAAGAATCGAAGACTTCAAAGGATGATCTGGAACAAGTTAAAATTAAATTGATGATACATCAAAAATGCCCTAATGACATATCAGGTCTGGACTATAAAAATGAAGCAACCCAATGTGAAATGAAGCATGAACCTAGTCATGAGTCATGTCAAGTAACCATCAAAGCTAAGGATGAATAATGTGGTGAACTAAATGAAAAATTAATAATGCTAAGAGAGGAACTAGAGAAAACAAGGAAAATAGATTTAAAGGATGATCCTACCAAGAAAAAAATAAGAAATAGATAAAAGTGACAAAGATAGGAAGATATAGTTATTTTAGATAGCCAAATGCATCCAGGTATGAGAGGAAATTACATGGATATTGTTTCTCATGTTATGAATTTGGGCATGAACCTAGTGGGTGCATTAAAAATATGACAAAGAGCACCCATAGAGATCTTGTGCTATTGAATATGAAAGGAACATAATGTGTTTCAATTGTATAAATAAAGTTCATATATCCAGAAATTTCTTAGAAGAACCTCTAATTCAATTTATCAATGACTTTCATTGCTCAAGAAAAGGATAAATCATGTCATGAAGTTGGGAATTTCTCAAAGCATTGCTATAACTATAGAAAACCCAAGCCTCAAGAAGCTCCTGAAAAGAAGGAAATGAAATGGGTATATAGAATCAAGGAAGCAAAGTCAAAAGTTGAGAAAGAAAATACTGAAAAGAAGGTGACATGGGTAGATATGGAAGAGGCACTAACAAGCTAATATTGTATCAACAAAGGATGAAAAAGGTAAGAAATAGGAAAACAAATCTAGTACCAAGGATGAGGAATTTCTTCCTCAAGCAGTGATAGATCAGGTGTATGAAGTGCAACATGTATGTTTATCAGGCACTCAAATAGATGATGAGAGCTCAGGTAATGAGGTTATCACTCCTATAGATGCAACTAAGAAGGTAAACAAGATTGTGAAGACAAGGAAAGGGAATATGGAGTCATCATATGGTTTTGATGACTTCTTATTGTTCTGAGAAAGTCCATCAAGAAAAGAGTGTCTTCTCTATGCTTCTAGGAGACATACTCCTTTGGAAGAAGTAGTAGTGTGGTTTGGAGTGAAGATACCATCATCAAGTGTTGACAAGAGACTTTTTACAAATATATCAAAAGTCATAGGTACTTTTCTAATATGGTTTGGCTCATTTAATCCCTGATTGTATTGAGTGGCTACATAAAGAAATGCATAAATGAAGTCATGAGATGATCTATTCTGTGTCAAAGAATGTGGGTTTGCATTCAAGTCTATCAGAAGCCTTCAAGAAGACAAAAGTAGTGTTCATTCAAGCTCAAAATATCAACACAACGTGAAGAAGGATCACACAAGCCTAAACAACCACAAGGTCTTCAAATACAAAGTTTAGGACTATATTTGAGTGAAAAAGATGTATTATTTTGTTAAGGTATGTAATCTTGAGCTACTAAGTGTGTTCTATAAGAGTGTTCTTGTGTGAGAAGTTATGAACTCAACTTGTGGTCACTGATAGCTCATGCTAGTTAAAACATGATGAAGTTGCTGGTCTAAGTAGTTGTGATTGTTTACAAGTATCATAGTCATGTAAAAGAGACTTTAAGTCAGGGTATGTGAGTTATAACACAGTCATCATGTGTCTATGGTCTATGGTATTCCATAGTGTCAATTATCTGAGTCAATAGGTATGTGTGTACATGTTTTTCATAGTCTTGATTTGGTTCATGTTGTTTGTTCTTGTGAAATGGTCTTGACAATCAGTCTTGTGTCTTTGAGTTGCACCTGTAAGAAGCTCATGTGATTTGTGTCTA
Organism: Taxus wallichiana var. yunnanensis; assembly: GCA_018340775.1. Lineage (NCBI taxonomy): Eukaryota > Viridiplantae > Streptophyta > Pinopsida > Cupressales > Taxaceae > Taxus > Taxus wallichiana. The sequence goes on from CM031235.1 coordinate 947,211,762, forward strand.
TAATCTCATGATGTGAATTGGTTGAATATGTTATTGATTCTTTTAGTCATGAACTGGTGGTATTTGAGCAAATGGAAGTATGTCTCATAAGCCCTTCTGTCAATTTTTGGAAATATTGAAGATTAGTGTGAACTATGAAAAGTCTGAGTTCATATTTGAGAAGTTTTTGGTGTCACAATGATTAGTCATCAGTTGTAACAAAAAAATTCATTGTATCTAAGTATTCTTTGATGTGTATGGAGTTTTTAAGGTGTCTGTGGATGTTGTAAGAGGTCATCATGAGTCCATGTGTACTCACTCTCCCTAAGAGGTGTTGTAAGTGGTCTAAACACCAGTCTCAGTCTGTGTGAGTTATTAGGAAATATTTCATGTGTCAATATTTATTTGAGTATGGTGAAGGAGATCTAAGAATATGGATAGTGTGATCAATTGATAACTTGATCAATACATTGCTACAAAATAAGGGATGTGGCCAAGGTATGTCCAAATCATGTGTGCACTAGATGAAAGAAGGAAGGTTGTAGCATGTATGTTTTTGGGTGACCATGCACCTTAGGCATTGAAAGAATAGTTTAGATAGCTTGGAGGATCACCTTCAATATACAAAGCCATTATGAGGTCATGAAAGCTAAATTTGGTAATTTTTTGAAGGTTTTATGCCCTAGACTATGTTTTCATAGTGATTGTGAGTGGTACTAATTGGAAACTTGGTTTTGGAGGCACTAATGATGGGATCTTGACCTAAAACCTTGAAAATTTCATCTTGACTATGTTGGCTACATAATTTAAGTGGTTTGAAGATCTAAATATGTATACATTCCTAGATACTTATGACAGTTGGTGAGGTGACAGTCTAAATATCAATAAGTCTAATATGTGATATGTATCTTGTTGAATGGGAGTGACTCTTTTGGAGTGAGATCTCAAAGGTGTTGATGGGATTTTTCTAGTTAAAAATATTGTCTACTTTAGGATTGATGTGCTCATGAAGAGGAACATGAACAAAATTCAAGAAGACTACATGGGCAAGACAAATTCATGAAGGTCTAACAAGGTTCATCAGGTGGTTTGTGCATCTAATCAAGAAGGTATCTATGTTGGATGGCTACAAGATCATCTTCCAAGGTGGAAGGTCATCAAAAGGGTCTTGAATTCTATGCATAGTTGGGTTGATTCATAATAAAGGAGCAAGTGAAATGGTGCTTGTTAGGGATCTGTGTAGGCCTCTACAAAAGTGGAAAAGTGTATGCAAATCCTACATAAAGTGTCATAGGACTGAAAAGGTGTCAACTCAGTTCAAAAATGCATTAAGTTGATGTTAAGACCCATTGGATCTAGTTTGTGTATGGAAAGGTATGAATCATTCACATACTCATGTTTTACAAAGTGTTGGTAAAAGGAGTATCTCTTAATTCTCACAGTCATGTTTTTGAGTCTATATTATCTTGATGTTTATGAGTCATGATTTCTGAGTACCTAAGTTTTGAAAGGGATTATGAAGTAAGTGAATTTGAAAATGTTTTAGAGAAGGTAATCTCCATTGAATGTTGCTCATATCTGGTAAGAGATGAGTTTGTTTGGTCTGAGATATGAAGTTAAAAGTTCAACCATTTTTCAAAACATTTGAGTTGTCTAATCAAGGTAGATTGTCTTTCCATCTTTGTGTGTATGACTTGTGGGTGTAAAATATGTCTTGGTTCCTTTAATGGATGATTGTAACTGAGTCAAGTGGTCTAAGACATTTATCTTGTCAAGCCTACAATTTATAAATATTTTTGCATGCATATGAGATCCTTTGAAACTTAGGAATCTTTGTTCTTCATAGCAGCTTTTTTATCCATCACTGAAGCTTCAACATCATAGTAGAGTGGATTTTTGTGCCATCCACATCCAATTGGAGTGTGACTGGGTTTAGATTAAGTTGCATGACTGAGGATGTTCAATAGTGATCTGTGTGAAGAATTATTCATGGGAGTTGTTGTCACCTTGAAGAGATTATTTCTAATTAGAAGCTGGAAATTATGTCATAATGGTTCAAATTCTAAAGGAATCAAATATTTGAAGATTGAATCTTAAATGGTGCTTAAGAAGTCTCGAAAGTACCTACACCTATCGTAGAGCTTGAATTTTTGCTTGAAGATGTACAATATGTTAAGACAATATCAGAGGCCATAAAATCAAAGAATGAAGGCATTGGAATTTACTATAGTAACTAGAATAATCATCTACGGTAGAAGAGGCAGTAATAAGATATTAAGCTCAAGAGGAACATTGTTGAAACCTTTACTCTATGAACATAAACTACAGAGGAAAATAATTTTAGACATTTTCTAGAATGTGATGTTACAGGTATAAGTATGGTTGGACATCAATCTTGTGATTGATATCAATGCCACTGTAATGAGAAAATGTGTTGTTATAAGATGCTAACAAGGCTGTATTTTTTTCCTTAAAGACAATGAGAGCTTGATAGCTCACAATGCAAGTGGTTGGAGATGTTTAGGTGCCACAAGACACTCTATTGCTTTCTAAATGATGATTTTGGCATTGACATGTTATTATCAGTCCTCTACAAGGAGTAACAACCCCTAGTTTAGTAGAGAAACAACCCTAAAAGGAGCACCATGTTGGACCCCAGTCATTGTTAGTGGTGTTGTCATTGATGTCAAGAGGTATTGATGGAAAAAGGGTTGACTAGTGAAGTGAATAATTCAAGTACATGAAGGTTATGACATGGTTATGTAAGCATGGGAGAAGCCTAGGAATACTATCTAACATATGTGTAAGCTAAAACAAGGTACATTGGTGTAGCCTAGAATTTACAATATAACACCCTAGTCGTGATGGCACATCACTCAGCCTAGACTGAGCACTCACCCAAAGTGTACAAAGGTACCAGGCCCCTCTTTAGGGTTGCTGTAATAGGATGTTAACATGATGAAGGAAGAAACATATAGATTCATAACTAATCCATCATTCTATAATGCATGTTACCCACAAATCTATGAAAGAACAAGCTTAAACAGTAATCATGATTAAACCATTAACATGCACTACTCAATTACACAGAATAACACTTAGATTCAACCAATATCTTCCATCTATTATTAAATACAAAAGCTCCTTACAGTACTTTTAGTCTATACCAATGCGCGTATGGATATGATACACACATTCATACCTCGCACTCTATCACATGCATCCCCAAAAACATACCATGTCACTCTTATGTACCTAACATCATATATATATGGTGGGGACTTTCCCTTCACCGCTTATCTATTCCAGAAATAGGTCTCATGCTATTAATAGCCACACGCCGTTTACAATCATAGCCACACATGCAAGTGTGCTATCTATAGTCCTCTTGTAGTTAACTGAAGTGCCAACTCTACTCTCGCTTGCCTCCATGTATAGACACTTTAAACTACTTCTCCAAATATAGATAATGCATGGCACGTATATCTCTGCATTGTTGATGTGTTCCACATGCCATATTCCAAAAATAGATCCTCATGCTCAAAATTGGCTAAGTCCTGAAATCTACACTTTCCTTCCATGCATGGGTCCTTCCTGTCCTTCCGCACCTTTGATCCTGGCCTTCTATCCCACACGGACTCCTTATGTGATCTTTGACAAGTATTCTTTGATCAACATTACCCCACACTAATCTCATTGTCATCCCGACAATGGGTATCTCCAAAAATTTGAAGGAAAGAATAAGAATGAAAGAATGTGGATAAATAAATAATTTCTTATGTAGTTTATGGGGCAGCCTCCTCTGTATCAATTTGTAGTATCAGCTCTAGATACTCCTCTTTTATTATGGCCTCCAAAACCTGCCATTTAGTGAGTGCTTGCTCTAATTTTTCTGGGATGTCCACAACAATGGATTCCAACTCATCCCACACAATCATTCCTTTCTCATTCTACAGAACCAACACAACACTGGACATTGATGTCATTCTTCCTTCTAAAAGGTCCATCTTCTGCGTAATCATCTTTCCAAGCTCTTCTAGCCGCATCTTGTGTGGTTCTTGTGCTTGCTACCAAGGCCTCGTGATTTTGTTTAACCATTGAAAAACTTTTTGTGTGACCCAATGTCTCAACTTTCATTGATTTTGGACCTCATTATTATCTTTTAAGGTCTTGATGTTGATGAGCACCTCTGGAGCTGCATATATTTAAATCCTGGTCCGCTTTCTTCAATACTTCTTGTAATGCTTGCAACAACCCTTCATAAGATGCATTTTTTCTCATCACAGATGCTTTCTCCTATTTGGCATCTTGTTCTGAGCATTTTGGCGCTTGCATACACAAATTTTCATCTTCAAGAACCAAGTCCACCAACTTTCCCACATAGTGTATCGCTGAAGGAAATGTCTGTGGTACCTTGGGTTCCAAGTGTGGCCTTGCTTTGATTACATTGTCCCCAATCTCCTTTGCGATGCTTATGAACACTTCGTTCTTCTTCTGTGTGAAGTCCCTTTCCTGTGTTATGTGTGCTATCTCTGTGTCCTTTGTCTTCAACTCTTCACTTAACGCTTTGATTGTGGTGAATTTTTCCATGTTTCTTCTAGCACCTCGAAGTGAAACTTTCACCAATGCATTGCTGACCTGCTCATCCGACATGACAAGAGTTTTATTGTCATGTGCCTAGCATGAAGTTCCTTCTTCAATCACCTTGAAATGCATGACTCTTCACACACATCAAATTCAGGCTCATCCATGTGGGTGTGCATTGACCATAATAATTGCTTTCGTGTGCGCACAGTCACCATATCCTCATCCATTAACTCCCAGCCAAATAAATATTTTTACGTGATCATGCTCTGGAAGTGGGTGTAGACAATTTTTCCTGCATCCTCTGCATACCCCATGGCTGGTGGAATGTGCTCCCCACTTACCCTTTAAAATATTTTCTTCTTAATAAATTTTGCTTCCAAATTTCAGACTTGCATCTCCATGTCTTAAACATCCTTCTGCAAAAATGCTTTCCTATGGCCTTTTCTCTACTTCTTCTTTCTCCTTTAACTTTCTTCTCAGATGCCTTCTTTGGTGCCATTTTCACCCTGCAAATGTCCCCTCTTCAACTCTGCAACTCCGTGAATCAAACCCTAGCTCGATTCAATTATGCCCTAGGTGGAAACTTCATAACCTAACCCTTTCCTATCTCTTTGCTTCACTCAAACCCTTCACCACCAGGGATGCAAGCTTCTTATCACACAGATCTAGTTGTCACTCTTGGTTTCACACCCTTCGCACCTAAACTTGATCACTCGGCTCTTCACACTTGGCTCTTCTCTCGAATATTCTTAGTTGCAATAGTAAAAATGAATCCGCATCCCATCCTTATATAAAATTTTCAAATTTTGATGCATTTATTACTTTTTCACCTACAAAATATCCCCTCATTCATTGACCAAATCTGTTCATTCCACATGGTACATCTTCATGCCCAACTATAACCTTATAGCGCACCTTCCTACCCTCACAGGTCGAGATGTCTCTTCAAAGACATGCTCCTGCACCTAAGTACCTCATTATTGTACCTTCTCTGGTAGCAAGTCCATGGCCTCTACTTACCTCGTCCTTATTATATTCTTTCATTCATCTCCATCCTTGGTCACTTTTTGAGAAGCAATCCTCTTTGACTTAAAGTACACGTGTAGCAGCTTATTCCTTTCACCTTTCAATTCTCATAGTCTTTTTCTGCTTTTTCTTTGATCACTACAACCACCCCACACTAAAAGTATGTGCAAATTTTTAGGCATAAACATTCTTCATACAATAATTAGCTTCATACGTGCAAGTGCGCTTATTACACCAAAAAAAACAACTAAATTGACAAAGCATAGTGAAAATGAAGGAAATACAAAATTGAAAACCTAAACTAAATGACAATACTACCTTATTACAAACACAATAAGACTTATTTATAAGTAGGGCTTCACTACTCCCGTTAAAGTAATCCCCAAATGGGTAGCCATGTTCCATCAAGTGCTTCTAACTAGCAAGCACTTGATTCAAGTATATAAGTGATAACATACAACCCCAACCAATGTACTTTGAGCTTGCCTGGATGGCACAAGAACTTTGAGTCATAAAGAAGTACCATTTTTCCAATCTCAAACTTCTTATCCCTTATGTTTCTATCATGCCATGCCTTCTACCTGGCCTTTTCCTACTTTTGACTCCATCATGTTATGGCTCGATGCTCATCCAATTGAATCATATTTTCAATACATTCTTCTAAAGCATGTTCATTAGCTAGACCTCCAACGATGTGTAATGCACAAAGAAGGTAACATAAATTCTATAGGAAGAACAACTTCACGCTAAACACCAATCAAATGATGTGGCCTTGTTCAATCTCTTGTAAGTTTTTCTATATGCCCAAAGCACATAACACTTTTTCATCCCAATCCTTTCTCGCCAACATCACATATTTTTGTCAAAGTCTTGCCCAAAATTTTGTTGAAAGCCTCGGTAGTTCCATTTTCCTGAGGATGGTAAGGTGTATTTTTATGGTGTGTAACCATAAACTCATCTAATAGGATCCTGATTGTCTCCTTCAAAAGTGTGTACCTCTATCAATTGTCTAGTGAAGGGACATCCATATCTTGTAAGAACATTCTCCCATAGAAACCGAGTTGTTGTAGCTGTCAATGACGATCTTTCGTAGTGCCGCTTCTACCCACCGCATGAGATAATCAGGTAAGTAATGATATAGCGTAATATAGTTCTGCGCATGGTCAAGGCGAAATAGGTCCTACAAAATCAATGGCCCATTTTTCAAATGGTTCAACACTAGTAATTGGTCTCAAAGGCATCTCATCTCTTTTCCCTAGTTTTCCTAGGCGCTGACAATGATCACATGCCTTACAATAATCTTTACAGTCTTTATACAATGTCTCCCACCATAATCCAACAATTAATATCTTTTTGGGCAATGCCGTCATCACCCGCATAATGGCCTCCCGCAATACCACCATGAGATTCTTCCATGATATCCTTACACTCATGCTCTAACACACAATGATGTAATACTTCATCTCTGCCTAGCTTGTAAAGGTCACCACTGATTAACATAAATGGTGCTTTGCACGTATAGCAAGATGCTTCTTTTCTAATGATTTCATTCCTTCTAGTGCCATACATGTTCGTATATAGATAGAAATATCTTCTAATTCCATGGGCGCACATTGTAACCTATATAACTGTGCATCTGGAATTGTGTCTTCAATTGTCTGTGCCTCCTCTCCTGAATTGATTTTAGATAAATGGTGTGGTCCAGAATTGCTTTTCCCTAGCTTCACCACAACTGTGAAGTGAAACTCTTGAAATAGGATCACCAATCTACATATGTGCCCATGTTAGATGGGATTGTTTACCAAGTACTTCAATTCCATGTGATCTGTATAAAACAAAAATGGTGTTGCTAACAAGCATCTTGTCAAAACTTGTACAATGCATGATCACCGATAAAGCTTCACGCTCCGTAGTTGTATAATTCATTGTCAGAGTCAACTTCCTACTAGAAAATAGATTGGATGATCTATAATACCTTCACTAGGTTGAGCTAACACAATGCCAATGGCCATACCATAAGCATCCACATGCACATGAAATGGTTTATCCCATGAGGGAAAGTGTAGAATGGGTGTGGTAGTAAGTTTCTCTTTTAATATATCTCGATGATTGAAAAACAGGGACGGAAGCCTGATCACTTTATTAATCTCAATCAATCAACCATTACAAAGAATGGGCTGCAATATTTATAGATATTGCACAGCCAAATACATACGGGAGAATAAGTTGCACAGGTGCAACCAAATGCCAGAATGAATAAGCTTCCAATAACATCTAGGAAGTAGCAAATGAATAGATACAAATATATTGTTCACAACAATATAACAGTATGAAATAAAAGACAAATATGGTTGATTAACCATATAACCAAATAACAATTATTATTTAATTAATAAAATTAATTAAATAATTTAAACTATGCATAATTAATATTAGGATAATAATATTTAATCCTAACATTCCCCCCCTTAATTATGCATTTTCTGAAGAGATGAGGAGAGAAATGCTCAATAACTTGAACTTGTCACGTCGCAAGTGACTTTGTGAAAATGTCCGCTCGTTGTTCAAAGAATTAGACAAAATCAAGTTTGGATGTTGTCCTTCAACACATGTTCACGTATGAAATGAACCTGAACTTTAATGTGCTTTGTTCTCTCATGAAAACTGGATTGCGAACAAGTTTGAGAACACCTTCATTGTCAACATACATGGTGGTCGGTTTGTCCTGTGGTATTCCAAGTCCTTCCAGTATGCGACGTAGCCAAATCGCTTCACAGACAGCTTCTCCTGCAGAACGATACTCGCTTCTATGGAAGAGCGAGAAATAAAGTGTTGTTTCTTACTTCCCCATGATATTGGTCCAGATCCCATAAAGAATACAAATCCAAAAGTGGATTTTCTATCATCAATGTTACTTGCATGATCTGAATCAATATCCAGTCAAGAAGAAGTTTTCATTCTTCTTGTATTCTAGACCAAGATCCACTGATCCTTTGAGATATCTCAAAATGCACTTTTCTACTTTCCAATGACAAACTTTGGGTTCCTGCATGAACTTGGATAGATAGCTCACTGCAAAGATGATATCTGGTCTAGTGTAGGTCGTGTAAATGAGACTCCCAATCACCGCCGATAGAGAGTGGCAATTACCTCAGAGATGGATCTCGGACGAGATAACTATAATCTGCTTCTCCATAGGTGTAGCAATTGGTGTGCAATCCATCATCCTAAACTTCTCGAGTGTTGTCTTGGTATATTTCATCTGAGAAACAAAGATGTGATTCTCTTTCTGCCATACTTCTAGTCCAAGACAGTAGTGCATAAGCCCGAGATCTGTCATGTCGAATGATCGCTTAAGATCTTTCTTCGTTTCATCAATCATCTTCACTGAACTGCCAGTGATGACTAGATCATCGACATAAACTACAACAATCACCATCTCCCCCCCTTGCTTTTTGAGGTAGAGATTGGGATCGTATGGATTTCTGATGAATCCATGTTGTACGAGATGCTCATCAATCTTAATGTACCATGCCCGGGGTGCTGTTTGAGGCCATACGTGAGATCTCCCGAGTCTGCATACCTTTTCTTCTTGACTAGGTACAACATATCCCTCAAGTTGAGTCATGTAGACTTCTTCTTGTAAATCTTCATTCAGGAAGGCACTTTTTACGTCCATTTGGTGAACTTTCCATCCAAATTGAGCAGCTAGAGCAAAGATCATCCTGATCGTTTTGATCTTAGCTATGGGAGCAAATGTCTCCTCATATTTAATGCCTTCTCTCTGTGTGTACCCCTTTGCTACAAGTCTTGCTTTTCACTTGTCCACTGTCCCATCTGCTTTGTACTTAGTTTTGAATATCCATCTGGCATCCAATGGGTTTCTTCCTGGTGGAAGATCAACAAGTTGCCAAGTATTATTCTTCATCACTGATTGATATTCAGAATCCATGGCATCTTTCCAAGCTTTTGACTGTAGGGCTTCCCCGGACATAGAGGGCTCATCTGATTCAATAACTCTACTCATCAAAGCAAAGTTAACTTCTTCTCTTACTTTACTACGAGTCCGTGGTCCAGGGGTGGATGTATCCGGTGGAGCATCCAATCTTGCATCTCGTAATGTACTTGTACACCATTTAGGCATACGTTGAACTGTTCCCATGGGTTGTGGTTCTATCTGATCAACACCATCATCCCCATCATCACTTTCATATTCTGAGGGAACATTAGCTTCAATTTTTACAACGGGTGAAAAATCTACATCTTGCGAGTCCGAGGAGGAGTCTCTGCTTCCTTCTTCTCAAAAACTCAACATCTCTGCTTGTGTAGACTTTTCTAGTCTTAGGATCCATCAATCTATACCCAAGAGTCTCTTCACTGTATCTAATGAAGATGAGATTTTGTGACTTCATGTCCAATTTCTTTACTGCTGCTTTGGGTATGTGCATGTTGGCTTTGCACCCAAATACTCTGAGGTGTGCAATGGATGGTTTCCTTTTTGACCATGCTTCTTGTGGTGTAATTCCATCAAGAGCAGTTGTGGGTGCTCTGTTTAACAAATACACTACTGTTTTTGTTGCTTCTGCCCAAAATGTCTTTGCAAGTCCGGAATCATCGATCATGCATCGCACCATTTCCATGATAGTACGATTTCTTCTCTCGACAACACCATTTTGCTGCGGTGTGTGTGGAGGAGGCATTTGTCGACGAATCCCGTGAGTTTGTAGGTAGTCTCTGAACTCATCACTGGTGAATTCCCCCCCTCGATCTGAGTGGAGAGTTCTGATGTGACGACCAGTTTCTTTCTCAACTACAACTTTGAACTTTTTGAATGTTTCAAAGGCTTCACTTTTCTTGTGAAGACAAAAAATCCACATTTTTCGTGAATAGTCGTCAACACAAAGCATGAAGTACTGGAACCCTGAATGACTTGGCTGCATCGGACCGCACAGATCGGTATGAACCAGGTCAAGTTTACCATGAGCTCGAAAAGTACTCTTTTGGAATGAAACTCTGTGTTGTTTTCCTGCTAAGCAGTGAGGACACTTGTCTGTATCCTTCTAAAGAGATGGTAGCCCATGTACCATATTACACCGGCGAAGTGTTTCGAGATATTTGAAACTTACATGACCAAATCTCTAATGCCACAACTAGGCTGAGGTGGAGTTTTTAGCCACAAGTGCTTGATCATTTTTGTGAATGAAATCAAGTTGAAACATTCGTCCCACATTTGAGGCTTTTGCAATTATTTTCGAGCCTCTGGATTTATCTCGAATCAAACACATTTTCTTGCCGATTGACTATCAAAGTCAATTTTCAGGTTGTGATCTAGGAGTTGACTGACCAAAAGAAGATTCTTTGTCAACCCAGGGACATATAGAACATTTGATAGTCTGCATTTGCATGAACCAAGGGGTAGAGAAATGTTTCCAATCCCCTGAACTGTATATGAAGAATCATCTCCCAACGAAACATGATTTTTCGATGGTATGTACCTCATTGAAATAAACCAGTCTCTGTGGACTGGTCATGTGTCGAGTGGCTCCCGAATCAACATACCAGACATCACTAGATGACGTGGATGGTTCACTTGATCGAGCAGTGAACAAGAAGTCTTCATTGTCTGACTGTTCTTGTTGCTCAGCAATATTACCTTGCTGGTGGGGTCTTCTTTTCCAGTTCCCCTTTTTCTACCCGTGATAGTTGTTTGAATGTCCCTTGTAAGATTGTTGTTGTTGTGGTCCAGAATTGCTTGATGAACCTTTCTTATAAGTGTTATACCAACAATCTTGTAAGTCATGTCCTCTTTTGCAAATTGGACATCGCTTCTTCTGTTGATTGTCCCCATGATACTGATTCTGATGTGGGGACTTCTGATAGGATTTAGGTTTTCCTTTACCTTTTCCTTTCCATTTTTGATGTGAAGACAATGCTTGTTCCTCTTCATCATCCTTGTTGTGCATTGCTTCCTCTTGTTGCAGTAGGTTTACTAGCTTGTCAAAACTAATTGTCATATCTGACAAGTTTAGAGTTGTGACAAAAATGCGGTAAGAAGAAGGGAGAGCTCTCAGAACAATGGGAACGAGAGATTCATCTTTGACCTCTTCTCCTAGGGCTAGAAGTGAAGCCCTCAACTCTGCAACTCTTCTTAGAAGGCTTCAATTTTCTCATTCACTTGAACTTCAATGTATGTAATCGACTCTACAAATTGAGTATGAAATTCTTGTTCTTGGCCTCATATATTGTGCTCAGCTTATCCCATGCTTCTTTTGCTGTTGTGGCATCTCGAATGTGGGCTTGCACATCGTCGACACTCCAAACAAGATGATGAGTTTTGCTTTCTGATCTGCTCTATCAAACTGTCGTTGTTGTGTTGCATCAGTTGGTGATCTGGTTAGAGTACCAGTCACAATAGGCCAGATTTCTTCAAACTCAAGTTGTGTCTTTATTTTTGTCTTCCATGCGCATTTTGCTTCCTCGAGCAATTGTGAATCCTAAGAAAAAAATTTGGGGGCATTGGTGCCCATTTTGCAGAGATCACTGACAGGGTTTGGCTCTTATCACTCTAGGTATTAGGTCTCCCAATCTATATACCGTCAGTCCGATATACCGAACCTTTCTATATACGCGCCCTTCCGATATACCCGTCGGTACGTGGAAGAAGCTCGCCCTTTCTATATACCCGCGGTACATGAAAGAGGCGTTAACGTACGTGAAAGAATTCAATACGTGGTACCAAGACAGTACTGATGGGGTCTATGCGATTATTGACACCGGCTCAAAGAAATATCCTCATATGCACACGTAACTTTGCTATATACTCGGATAGTTTCTCAGTCTGGATTTATGTCTTGCAATCGTTCACAGACGGATGGGATGGTTCATAGTGTGTGCACTGTGACCTTATTACTCCCTGTCGATTTATAGGGACAATGCCCAGACGACGTTGTTGCAGCTATATTAGGCATTAAGTGTAGTAGTAGTCATGACGGCTTTACCCGTAAGTGCTTCCCAGAGGCACTGTATATACCGAACGCTGCGAATGAGATCTAGGATCTCGTGAGTGTTACAGAACCAATTTTACTGTTTTTTATTACAATTCTGCCAGTTTCTGAGCAGTTACAAAGTTTTACAGTTGACTATGGCAACCTACAAATTAGTACAATATGCAGCAGTATACAATTTACATTCAAAAAACTAGACAATTTGAATGACAGGCAAAAAATTTCAGTTTCGGGGCCCTGGTGGCCTCCTGAGCCCAATACGACCCAAAATGCTAAAAATTGCAAAAAAATAGCTGAAAATGCAATTTTTAGATGGGTCTCCTTTTGCAAAAAATGTCCAAAATGAAAACCAGGCCGAATGGGAGAAATTTTTTTTTACCCTAAATTAGGGATTTCTCCGCTAAATTTAGTTAGTTATAACTAAATTCAAAAATTTGCTAAATTTAGCAGTTTCCAAAATTCCGCCAAATGTAAAATGTGAAGTTGGGGGTGGGATTTGAACCATGCACCTCCCACTTCTAAGGCTTTCCCTCTATCCAACTTGGCCACTTAAGGGCGCTTGATGTAGGAATGAACAAACTTGTATTTAAATAAAAGCAGATTTGACTCACCTCTTTAAAAATAGATGACTTGTAGAGGCTCCACGTGGCACAAGCTGGTGAGAGGTGATTTAGGTTTGGCTTTGCATTAAAAACGGATCTGAGACTTCATATTAGCCGCTCCTCCTTATTGTTTTTGTTTGCTTTTCCTTTGGCCGCTTTTCCTTTGATTTTGGCCGCTCCTACCTTGCTCTGGCCGCGTTTTTTTTGTTTTCTTTGATTCTTGATACCAAATAATGATTGATTGATCACTGTTTGTTTGTTTTCTTGTGCAGGTCGCGCATGGAGAGCAAATGCATAATCAGAACAGCAAATCATTCACCGTTGTTTTCGCTGTCCGTGTTTTCCTTTGTGCAGATGCCTGCGTGAGGACAGCAAACCAAATAGGCGTACATCACTGTTTTTTTTTGCTTTTGTTTCTTTTTTTTTTTATTGATTGTCTCTTTGTGCAAGTGCATGGAAGACTCCTTTTAGGTCCAAAGCAGGGTTTCCATGCCTCCTTCAATCAAGCACTTTACTCTCGGTTTGCGCTTATTATGGAGTTCCTCCTTCACACGGCCTCCAAATATAGCAAGCAATCTGCAAAGAATTTTTAGCTCGGTGCTAAGTGCACCAAGATAAAAAAATTCCTTCCAAGCACCTGGAAGGAACAGGAGGTTGTGGGGGAGGCAGGGATGGGGCTGGGAGTTTGCACGAGGCTGCACAGGCTCTCAAATGCTGCAAACACTTCTCCAATCTCCTCTCTCTCTGCTGCTCTCTCTTCCACACCTCTACAGGTCCAGATTCTCGCTCTGGTACCAAATGATGATTGAAAAACAGGGACGGAAGCCTGATCACTTTATTAATCTCAATCAATCAACCATTACAGAGAATGGGCTGCAATATTTATAGATATTGCACAGCCAAATACATACGGGAGAATAAGTTGCACAGGTGCAACCAAATGCCAGAATGAATAAGCTTCCAATAACATCCGGGAAGCAGGAAATGAATAGATACAAATATATTGTTCACAACAATATAACAGTATGAAATAAAAGACAAATATGGTTGATTAACCATATAACCAAATAACAATTATTATTTAATTAATAAAATTAATTAAATAATTTAAACTATGCATAATTAATATTAGGATAATAATATTTAATCCTAACAATATCAAATGTGCACCGCCATGTGGTTCTCCCTTATAAAATAAACCTTTCCCCTTCATTAATTCTTCCAAGGGGTAGTAATTCAGAATATCCTTTTATGAATTTTCTGTAATATCTTGTATGACCTTAAAATCTACACACCTCACTTTGACTAGTAGGCACTTTCGTGCCTAAAATGAATACAACCTCAATCGGATCAACTAAAGAAACCTTCCTCAGTAGATTATATTTCCTAACAAAGATCCCAAATGGTGTAGCAAATATGCACTTCTTAATGTTCAAAGAGATACTCAATTGTCTACATCATTCAAACATTAAGTGTAGATTGTCACAATGATCTTTCACAAGCCCATATACTATCCAATCATCTAGGTAGACCTGTAAGAATTTGTGAATAAAATCCTTGAATGCCTAAACAACTATGCGCGAGAATACAACAAGCACATTTTTCAATCCAAAGGGCATCATAGTATAGGAAAAATTACCCCATTTAGTAGTAAATGTTGTCTTTTCTTGATCCTCCTGAGCAATCCTAACTTGATGATACCCAAAAAATCCATCTATGAAAGAATATATTTCACGCCCTACAACTCCTAATATTTCCTCAGTGAATGGCGTAGGGAATGGATCTGTGACGCATGCAGCATTTAGCTCCCTATAGTCCACACATATCCTAATTTGTCCATCCTTCTTGATATTGATCACCATTGGGCTAACCCATTCTGACTCATCAAGAGGCTTGATAATTCCATATTTCAACATTTTATCAATTTCTTCTTTTACCTTTTCACGCAAATTAGGATTCATTCTGTAAGGCCTCTTTCTAACTAGTCGTGCACCATCCTTAAGTTTGATCTTCATTTCCCCAAGTGATTCATGCATGCCCTTAAGTTCATGATATCCTCAAGGGAATAAGTCCTGATAATCCCTGAGTAACTCAATGATTTTTTCTACCTCCAAGTCTAACCAATAATCTCCAATTATGGCCTCCTTAGGCTCAGCCCCCTTCGAACCTATATTTACCTTCTTTGTCGTGGTAGTACGCGTATCCTTGTCTCCGCACTATCCAAAACATCATGCACCCCCGTTATTGTTCAATATCCAGGTTCTAAACTTCCTCATCATCCACGATGTAGACCATATTTCCTTCCTCTTTCTCAAGGCAAGCGCGTTGCTCAAGTAGTTTGAGTCTATTTCTACTACACTAGCTCAACAAAAACACAAAAAACACTTCATTTTAGAGTACTCTCATTTTTCACAAGTAGACCTTTCATCTTCTTTTGTGAGCTTGAAGGGGAGAGGAAGAGTTTTGAGATCTACCATGGCCCTTGTAACTTCTTAGGAATCAACCACTTTGAGCTATACATTCTCATGACCCTTTCAACTTCTTGGGATGACTAAAAAGAGACCTAGTTATAACTCTGCACCCTTAGTAGCATCACAAAGTTTTGTGCATGAAAAACAAACAAGGCAATCCAATTCCACTTTTTCTTAGATTCTCTTTAGTGTCATTTTAAGCATTTGAACACATCTCAACTCCAATGTTGTAGGTCAAGTGGCTTATTTTGAGCATAGTGATAACTCCGGTCTAATTTTTGGAAGCTCATGCAACAACGTAACCCGAGAAGAACTCATTCAAACCGCATAAAGGCTTTCCTCACTCCTTATAGCCTCTTTGGAATTAATTCCAAGAAGGAAGAGCTTTCCACTCTCAAAACAAAGGTTTCAAGATGATGACCACCATATTCCACTATTTTGGTATGACTATGCAAATGCATCATTACAGAAATCTCTTTTAATTCAAAAAGAACAAGGTTAATTCTAGTTCTAATGGGTTTGAGATCTCCTTACTGAACTTCCTTAAAAATTTAGCAAAACTATTATTACAGCTCTCAAGCTAGATAAAGTTTTCCACCTAAAACCCTAGTTCTACTTTTTCAAGTTAAATACCAAAGAGATAGTTTAAATCATTCTCTTGCCATATTTTGATAATTCTTTAAGTCTAAATGCTCTACTAACATTTTTCATCCTAGAAGAAACTCTCAAGCATTCATAAATTACTTTGAATGATCTTCTCGACCTCACAACCACCAATGTTTTCTTATCTTAAGTTTGAATAGACGGGGTTTTGACAATTAAACCTTGACGGTGACTTGAATTCTTGTATCATTATATTTTCACCTTTACAAAGATACTATCCCTATGTTATCATGTAGATGGAGGAAACCATACTCACTTCCAGTAAGTCAAAGATTACAAAGACAATAGTCTTAAACCTTAACAATACAAAGACATGTTGAGTCCAACAAGACAATCCATTTTGTCTTTGAGTCTATGAAGTCCTTATTAGTGTGTTGAGAATAATATTAAAGCATGAATATCCTTCTTTTCATTCTCGAGACTATTACCATGCCCAAGAACACCTTTAAGTGATAGTATATGCCTGTATTTGGAGATCAGCTTTTATGTTGTGTTTAACAATGATCTTGACAACTGAGATGGAACCTCTCCCTTTTTGAAATTTCTTGTAAGAAATAAGAAGAACTTGAAATACCTTACTTGACTTAATCCATTTCCCCAAGAATTACATTATTACAACTTTTGAGAATAATCTTACTAGTTCGGACCTCAAACATGCTTGAGTAGACTACAAGGGTTTTTGTGAGATATAAAGATATAACACACACTTTCTAAGTATTGGATCCATTTTGGGATTTTAATAATGCACAAATAATAGGGATACATAATCTTCACCCTTTTTACTTTCAGAAATTGATACCAGAGTATGATTTAAGACTGTCATGTTTCACAACTCACATGTAGACCTTTCACTTGACCGATTCGACCAACTTGAATAACCCTGACACCTCAAGGATCATGGAGACATCATTAATATACCATGAAATACATTGAAGAATCTCATACAAGTGATTTGAAGACAACCAACTAACTTTTTCCATTTTTGAATAGGGAAACCGTCTAGAGAGAAAAGAATGAGGCTAGAAAAGTAATCATAACTTCTTTGAAAATTATCCAAATTTCCTCAAACCTTTTGAACCATCCCAAGATAGGAATTTTGTATAAAAAATCCTATGATTTGTCTAAATAAGTCTCTATAATTTCTCTTGAGTGCTAAGAATCCAGACAGCTCATAATGCATTTTTCAAGAAGGTTGTTTTAGTAAAACTTGAATAACTCAAAATCCCCATTTCATAATCTAATGAAATTTGACATGGAACACTAAAAGACATTCCTCTACACATAACATGTGTTATTTATCCATAGTTTTTCCTTTGAATATCTTTAAAATATCATTTTCATGTAATAACAATGTTAGTTCTCAAATCCACTTTATGTGCATTCTTGAATACCGACTCTAGGAGCTAAATTGTACCTTGTTTTAGCTTACACATTTTGTAAATAGTATTCCTAGGCTTCTCACATACTTACATAACCATGCCATAACCTTCATTTCCTTGAATTCTTCACTTCACTAATCAACCTTTTTCCCATCAATACCTCTTGACATCAATGAAAACACTACCGACAATGACTAGGGTCAAAGATGGTGCTCCTTGTAGGGTTATTGCTCTAGTCGATGCTCCTTGTGAAGTTGATGCTTCACTAAATTCTTTGTTTTGTGTAATATAAGTAAGGTTTCAGTGGTTTTTCTTCCCCATGATGGTTTTCCACTTACATATGGTGTTTTTATGTTGTGAATGTTTCTTTATGTTGTTGTGATTGAATGTTGAATATCTTAATAAGAACACATGATTATGAATGAGGTATGGAAAACTTAGTTCATGAATGTATGGTCTGGTAAATTAAGTAAAAATCATTGTAGAACTAATTCAGCCCCCTCTCAGCCCATTGTTCTTCCAAAAATTAGTATCGAGTAGGTCCTCGAGAAGCAAGTTTAGCAAATTCAAGGACATATTTTGAAGCATAAGCATGTGAAGATCCTCATATGGAGACACCATTAAGAATGAGGAATGAGGTTGCTTAGTCATTTATTCATATCTTGTAAGATCAAATCAAGTGCATGGAAATAGAGCATGGTCAAAATATCAAGGGTTTAGAATCTCAAGTGGAGAGTGTGACTAAATCCCTAAGGAATAAAGATGAAGTTTGTTACGGGTATGAAGGGAGGTTAAAATCCCTAGAATCTGATTTATAAGATGCATACGTAATGTTTAAGAAGTATAAAAGTCTAGAAAATAGTTATAAAACTCTTGAAGGGATCTTGGAAAGCCAAAGAGTGGCTAATGACAATACATGCATAGGATTCAAAGGTGAACATGTGAAGAATGATGGTGAAGCTGGTCCTAGCTCTCAATCAGATGAGAAGATGATCAAGAAGGTTGATTTGAAAAGGTATAACCCTATTAGACAACCTAATGCTATGAGGTATGGTTCTTCATTCAATGGATATTGCTTTGTTTGTCATGATTTTGGTCATAGATCTACAGATTTCAAAAGGAGATCTCCTAAGAACGTTGTAGGTATCTTTAAAGGTGAATGACACTCATGTTGTGAGTATGGACATAGAGCTAAGGACTGTGGTTGGAATATTAGTGTGTATGAGCCTAGAAGTTGGAAGAGTGTTGTATGTTTCAAGTGTCATAAACAAGGACACATTGTTAGGTTTTGTTACCAAGGAGAAACTCCAAGAGTTATCATAAGGTTCAAGCATGTAATGGGAAAAATACAAAAGTGTTAAAAAGGAATATTAGTTCTATATATGAGGTCAAGAGACCTAATTCTCATAATGTGAAATTTGAAGAGTTAAAGCTAGCAAAGGAGGATTCTAGTACTATCAAAGTGGAAATTTTTTTAAAAGCCTAAATCAAATTAAGGGAGCATGTTTTTTTGGTTTAAGATGTAATACCTAAATAACATTATATGTTTCTATTAGCTATCCAATCTCCAAAGGCATGAAATTTTGAGGAGGCTAGGTATTTGGGACACTTCAAGAGTGATAAGGTATGTTAAGTGACCTATACATGTGCTTTTGAGTTCTTGTCTTAGTAGGTGTCTGAGTTTGTGGATGTCATGGAAAGTGTGTCATCACAAAAATGTTTTTGTTGGGGACATGGTGTGTAATGCATATTGAATTTTTCTCTCATCATGTTAAGGCTTGAGTCTGATTCCTTATAGAGATAGTGAAAGGTGTATAGTGACATTTCCTTAAGTTTTCTTTCTGTGTCACATTTTTTGCATCTCGTCCATTTTGTTATCTATTTTAAAAGTGTAAAAATGTGTCTTCATAAAGGGGATTACTTATCCTAGGGAGTTAAGTTAATATGTCTATTAGTTGTGAAATTACATGTATCTTGTATCTTAGGAAATATGTGAAGTATCAATAGATGATCTTATATCTAAGCATGTTATTTCAAATAATCAAGTTCATTAAGAATGTGCTCTCAAGTAAAAGTATAAAGAAGTATATGTTAGTCTTGAAATCCTATTTCTCATGATGTTTTTAAGAGGTCCTGTGTGAGTTCCATATCAAGGTAATGAAGGTGTCTTATTATTTGAGTAGCCATTGTTGAAGTCTCTTGTCAATGTAACCTAGGAAATGAATTATGCTATGTATCCATGTATCAAGATTGATTATTTTCTCGGGTTTCTACTTCCAAATGGAACACAAGAATATAGTGATGAAGAGTTACATATTGAATGAAAATGTATAATTGATCTATGAGAAATGACAAGAACAATATAAAGTTGTGCTAGTTTATAGATGGTGCTTATATGTTAAGGGTCTCTTGAAATCCATAAAAACTTGTCTCGAAGGTTATAAGGAAATTATGAAGGTATATAGTGTGTTATTACTTTTGAAGATAATTAGAGTGATCATATCATGCTTCGGACAATCCTCACCGCTATTAACAAAATTATTTGTGATTTAAAGATTGTTTCAGTCATCATTGTCAACATGTGCACTTGGAATAAGTAAAATGAAACATGAAAGGAAAGTTTAGGGTTTGAAAAAGGTTCTTGTTTCATTTTAGAGAAATCTAAACCTTCTCAGTAGGATAAAAACCATCACTAGGGTCAAGATTCAATTTAATTATTGGAGATCTTAGGCCTTATTCTCTAGCTTGGTATTTTTAAGAAATCATTTATGAGTGGTTTACTTTCATACTTCAAAGGATTTGTGTATTAGTGAGGTTATTCTTGATAGTTATTTCTAACAATGTCATTCTTGTAGATAGCTACAACAATTAGGGTTTTTTTGAGTGTACTATTGAAAGGATGGGTGAGTTAAATTTGGAGTGGAGATGTATAAATTAGTAAAAATAATCATGAGTTATCATTTATTTAATTTTTGGAATTTTGAAGAGTTGAAGTAAAACCATAACATTAGAATCCTTAATAGTAGTAAGAAAGGTTGCATACAGAGTTAGGAGACCTAATTTGAAGGTCAAATTTCTAAGGAAAAGGGTATTGAAGATTGATATCAATCTTGAAACATTGGAGCCAATTAAAACATGGAAATGGGTTGTCATAAGAGATTTTAAAGTAGTTTGAATCCTTCAACAAGAAATATTATGTCTTGAAAATAAAGTCAAGTAGGCTATAAGGAATCCTATTAGCTAAAGGAGAGAAAAGTTGACTATGTGAAGATATATCAAGATGAGAGGTTACTCATGTGTTTGAATGGGATAGGTAAGTACATGTATCTTGGTATAAATCTAATTTTGAAGCTCTAAAATGGTTTATAAAGACCAAAATGTCATCCTATAGGACATATAATGGTCATGAGGTCTAGCATGTTGTATTTATGAAAGATTATTGCTTGTATAGAGGCAACGGTCGTTGTTCCAAGATTGAAACAGAGTAAAGTTATTATCAAGGTATACTCGAGTATTTGTTATCATGAAATTACAACACCCCGAATGGCTTGATTTGTGGATGGGGCATTTGGTGTAACTTGTGTAACATTGGGTCATCTCTAAAGTTGTGGGACTTGTGGGTTTGAGATAAACCTCCAGAGAAAGTAGGTTCTTTATCTTAAACTACCTACCACTAACTACTCCTAATGCAGGCAAGACTATCTAATCCTAATCTGACTTTCCAAGAGACCAAGGAGAGAGAATGCATGAAAATAAAGCCTACACTAACAATGGTGATACACCAGAAAAGGAGGGTGTGAGAATAACTTCCCAATGTGTAAAAATAGGAATGAAATGCAGGTTAGAAGGGGTGAACCATTTCTATGTATACACAATAGTAATTAATCTTGCAAGAGCATAGAATAGATACAATACACTTGCAATAAGATTAAGAGGAAAGAAGAATGCAAACAAACACAGGAATGGAAGTTAAATCCAAAAACTTGAATTTATTGCTTCATTGATATGCACAGTTCAAAATTTTACAAATGAAAGGCCTAGATCACCATGCAAGGAGTCCACTACAAGGGCTCTGCAACACATTGGCTTCACAAAATAAAATGGGTAGATTTTTTCTACTCAAATCATCCTTTTACAATGAGCCCAACACTTTAATTTATATAATTCGGGAGGAGAGGGAGAGAGGATGCAAATTCTCGAAAATGCAATTTTTCACCAATTACAAGTCATGATAAATGAGTTTGGTTGGTGATTTTGGACCTGCAAAAGCAATCTCAAGGTGTCCCATAACCTGTAGTAGTGAAGGAATGATTGCCCATGCTCATTAAATGTTTTTCCAACCACTTTTCAACAACCAAAAAAACTCGATTTTTTTCTTAAATGATGCCATCAAAACTTCATAAATTTATATATTTCTTGATTGATGTGCATCGATCAGAGTCACAATTCCAATGCGATCAATTTTTTGAAAATTGTTGAAAATTGCTTAAGTTATGATCTTCTTAGTGATCGCAGCCATTTTGAGTTTCACAGTTTAATTGTTACTTCCACGGACTATACATTTAATATTTGGACTTGTGGATCTTCACTCTCACTATTCACTAACCTAAACTCACAAAAATCTAGTTTTGTCAAAATCGAGCTCCGAGTCAAAAGTTATGCCCATTTTAAGATCATGGTCGTGGTGTTCCACGCGGCTCTCATAACTGTGCATTAAACCATTTTCCCTTTACATTGTGGGTATTGCATGGGGACATAATGAACTTAGGTACAAGGGCCAC
Organism: Taxus wallichiana var. yunnanensis; assembly: GCA_018340775.1. Classification (NCBI taxonomy): domain Eukaryota; kingdom Viridiplantae; phylum Streptophyta; class Pinopsida; order Cupressales; family Taxaceae; genus Taxus; species Taxus wallichiana. The sequence continues at coordinate 947,234,254 of CM031235.1, forward strand.
TTGGGCCTCCAAATTCCACCTTATCCATAATAGACTCTGCCTCCTTTGTTGTGTGGAAATTTCACCTTTGCATGGGAACTTCTGTCTCCACGAAACTTATGTCATTCGGGCCCCGAACTTCTACCTTATCTCGCAATGCACTCGAGTCCTCTTCAATTACTTTTCAAATTAGGTAAATTGGGATTTTGGGGAACTTGTGGCCCAATGGAACCTAGACCGCCCGAATTGTTAGGACTCGCTTACCCGTAAATCATTGTTTCTTTAGTAGTTTAGACTCAAGTTGATGGTGAGGGAACCCTAATTTTTCCACAACCATTCCACCCACAAATTTCTAGACTGTAATACATTAAAATAGGCCTTTTCCCCATTTCTCTAATTTTTTAGCAAATTTTTGCTAACTCTTTAGATTTTTTTTTTTTTAATAGGGGAGTTTGAGAAAAGTAAAGGGGTGCCTCCAAAATCAAATTTTTTGTTTTCACCAATTCTGCTTGTTCAAGTTTAAAGAAATTGTGTAAGTTATAGAATTTACCTTGAGATAAATTATGGATAATAGTATTTATCATGCATTGTTGAGGACCACTAAGTTCTAGTTTTGTAGATCTAGTAGGGTCATGGTGGTCTAGATGAGATTCTCGAAAGATAATCAAAAGTCAGTAAGCTTGTATAATGATAAGGAATGGTTCAATATGTCTTAGCAGATGTTCAAAGAATGAATTCAAAGAGGGAAAATACCAAATATAACTTAAGGTATGTCATCGGAGAAGGTATGGTGTGTCAAGGAGCTTATATGAGGTTATAAACTATTAAGTTTTATGGAAATCACCAAAACTATGAGAAGTGTTCTATGAAGGTATATCTTAAGCATAAGTATGTTATTGAACTCATTCATGATGTGACAACATGAAGTTAAAGTGCTCGCCATTATTTAAAGGTCAAGTTTGAAGTATTTTTAGGTTGTTAAGATTGCATACAGGGGTTCAGAGGGATATTTGGCTCAGTAGCAGTGTGTTTTAAGTCGGATATGACTAATAAAAGTCTGTAAGTACATATTTTTAGGGTAAAGGTAACAAAGTAGAGTGAAATGGAGTCTTTCTCAAAGGTGTATATCATGCCAAGGTGAGCTTTATGAACAAGTTTTCAGATTTCTAAGTCAAAATATTATGGTCAAGATTCAAGTGCCCTATTTGATCATCTTTGTGTAGTATTCTATGATATCATGTGCTTCTCAATGTTGAGCTACAATTCCGATGATATCTTGAAGCAATAATATATCATTTGTGTATCAAAGAAATTGATAAAGGTTTCTTGGAATTAACCAAAGGTCTCTTATGACTCATGTGAAGGAGAAATAATGTGCTCTTCTTATGACAGAGCCACCTATAGGTCTAAGTTCAAATTTGAATACTATGATAACATCTCTTAGAACAAAAGGTACAATATTAGAGCTATGGAAGTGGAATGCAAGTACAAAGTGACAATGAATGTATGCTTGGGATTGTTTCTTTCTTAAGGTTATTATAATATTTTCAAGATTTTCATGGCTATGAAATTGTTAAAATAGCATGTTATGGGTGTACACAGTCTTCATGAGTTAGGGTATAATTTTGTTTAGCTTGCAAACAAGTTATTAAGTTGTCCATCGTGTGTAGTTAATCGAGTTAGTGAGTGTTTGATAAGTTAAGTGCAAGATAAGTCATCTATGTTGCTATGGAAGATAAAATTATATTCAATGATACTATAGGAATGAAGTACATGAATGAGATTATGTATCACGATAGGGGAGTTGACCATGACTCATTATCTTAAAAAGGTAGGTAAGGTAGAGGAATTGATGATTTGTAGGTGTTCTTTAGAGGTAGGTAAGTGTTTGGCTCAAGAAATTTGCAACGTCATCAAAATATGGTAAGGACCACTAAAAATATGCTTTAGAATAGTAATGAAGAAGTTGAGTCATCTTCAAGGCATGATCTCAGTAAACTTTTAACTTGGAAATTCATAAAAATCACAAAAATTTGTTGTTCTACTTTCTCTTTGGAAAATGACATATTTGATGAAGATTAGAGCCTTAGTGACTGATCATCTAGTGTGTTTGAAAGGAAATTATAGCGAATTGAAATGAATTCAAACTCCAAACACCAAAATTTTTATCCCGAAACCTTTAATGGAGGAAAACTAGTCAGAAGGTAAAAACACTCTTTATTCCCGCTTTATTGGCCAATTTTAAAAATTATAGATTACAATAAGCATAGAGAAGAACAACAATGTAAACTTCCCATCTAGTTACTCATTTTATTTGTTTCTTACACCTTGCTCCTAAAATTCCACTCTAGCACTGAATGATCACTGATCACTAGCTCTCATGACTCAAAATTTTCTCTTGATCTCATTGGATATTCTAGATTCCCGTTATCCTCTTCATTTCATGAATTTATAGCCTTCCCATGTCCTCATGTGCCCTGGAGGATGTGAAAGGGCATGGAAGGGAAGAGACGTAACCATCTCTTCGAATTCTAGAACTATTCATTCCTTGATTTTATTTTTCCCGTCAAAAGTGTCGACTGCCATCTTATGCAGACTAGTGATCACAGACCGCTACCTTGGTCGGGAAGTGGTTACAAGATTTCCACCCTATCTCGGGTGGTGGATCTCAGAATCGCTTTCTCGCATAGAATTGCGTTTCGCTTGATTTAAAGATAGAACCTCCTTTTCCTCATTTGTCTTCATTTTTCCTTCTTGGTGCTGATGGATATGATTGAATGGTGTTTTTTTTGGATCCCTATGGATCATACCTACCTTTCTTAGGAGGATTTTGGTCCCACTAAATCCTCGGTGGGGAAATGGTAGAGGAATCAACTCCCTCTCTTTATCCTTCAAGTACCACCGAATTTCCCTTGGTGTCTTCTCTTCTCATCCAACCTACCAAGACTCCTGTGGATCTCTAGTTTGCTACTCTAGTGCTACATCCTCCTCCGATTTTCCTCGAGTACAATCCTCTTTGGAAGACATATTCTATATCTTTTATTTATCACACATAGATGACCTTAGTAGGTGGGATCTCTTATAAATTTCTACCAAGTGCATCGGCATGAAGTGTGGGAGACTTTTTCTCTGGAGATGGATTTTTCGGATCCTCTCCATATGCACCGATGTTATAGTTGTTGTATCCAAATAACTACACCCTTCAAATGGCCGTAATGTGAACAGGACGTTCTAGCAGTGATTGGGACAGATGGGAACACATCTCAAGCTATGGGACTTGGGCTTGAGGTGAAACTCCGAGAAGGCCGCTTCTCTTCCTAAACTAAGTGCTTTACTACTCCTAGTGTCATAAAAAAGGCTATCTAGTCCTATGCTAACATCTTCATGGGGTTTAGGGAAAGATATTTACGAAATGAAACTATACTAGGGATGGTGATGGACCAAATAAAGGGTGTTTCCAAACTTAGGAAGGGTTAATTTGAATAGGGTGTGTGCATGCAATACTCCACCACTCGATAAGCACACAACTCCAAGAACCTCGCAATAGTTTCGTGAACTTGCACACTATACCTGCAAGTGTGAGAAAAGGCACAAAGAAGTATAGAAGAATGAAAGGACCAATATTAGTCACAAAACACACACTTTTATTCTTCAATAACATGCACAATGCATCATACATTCGAGAAGAGGCAATATTTTCCATTACAATATTAAAGAGGAGGCTTGAAAGTTCTCTCAACACACAAGGATAATTTATAGAAGAGAGATGTCTCTTGAAAATTGCACTTGCCTAAGATGTCTAACTTTCCAACCTATTTGACTGTGGAACCCCTTAGAATGAACCTCCAAGTTATATTTATAGAAGAATCTATGAGAGAGAAGAGGAAAGGTCATAATTACATTCCTAAATCAAAGGTACATGATGTATTTATTATAGTTGGTCAACCAATTTAGAAGGTTCCATCATGCATCATTAATATCTAGTTGACCTAGTCTCCTTAATTAATTAAAATAATATTTAAATAAAATATTTAAATAATAATAATAAATATTATTATTAAAATATTTAAATAAAAATATTAATTTAATTAAAAATAATGGGAGGCCCCTTGATTGGTTTGACTTGAAGAGGAGGGAAATCATGAAAAAAGGTCAAAAATGAGTCCAACTCGGTGGTTGGCTCACCGAGCCAACTCACCGAGTTGGTATCGAGCTCCCCCACCATTCCATATCACGGAGATCACTATTCCACCACACCAAGCTCACTTTTCCTCACCACATCCAAACCAACCCTTTACATCACCACATCAAAACCGATGAGCTTGAAATCCTTTGTTCCATGTTGAGCTCGAGCTCCATTCCGAGCTCCACATGATCTTGAATGGTTCCTTCCTTCCTCGGCAACAATGCTTGACCAATTTTTCATTCGCATGCCTCTTAATGGCTCATGTCTTTGTTTGAGTTCCTTAGTCATTTCTTTGCGAGTTATCCTCTACTTTTCGAATTCCTCAAACTCTTCTCTGGTTGGGCTCGACTCGGCGTAGAACACTCCGCAACATCCTGTGTTATGCTATCACTCGAGCTCGGCAATAGCTCTTTGGAATCAACTAGGAGGGGTCCTTCATGCATCTAAGATCCTTTCATTCATACCAGCTGAGTCCATTACTATCGCATCGATCGAGCTACTCCACCATGACCGAGACCGAGATTTCATTGAAATGAGCTTACTGTCAATTGTGCATGAGCTCCTTTGGTATTGAGTGCCCAAGACCAACCAAGCTCCATCACCAACTCGGTGAGCTATATGTGTCAAAAGTCATTTGCTTCATGATTTTCCTCTGATCGTGGTTTGACCCAAGCTAATTTAAAATCATCTCGGTGCCTTCCACTTTACAAGGATGGCGTTACCTCACATTTCTTCCTATTCCATTAACATCAACAAATTTTCAAGCTTGAGGCTTATGTCCAATGTCAACAATCAATTCTTTGAGCTCAAATTTCCTTTAACACATGGTCTTGGCCAAGATAGTGTTTTTGATGATTCTATAGAATCGATATCGACCGAATTGTGGGATTAAACCGGCGTCCACTCCTTCACTGAGCTCGATATCTTCAACAATGAGCTTTAAGCTCGAGTATCTCGATTGGTTTCCCATAATGACCTATAAACCTCATTTACTATGATGATCTAGCTTTCAATCTCCTTGGCTCCTTCTGCCATCTCATCAAATTCCACTTAAGCTTGATGCCTACACACCATGGATGCATCTCCCTCTCGAGTGCATCGAGATTTCACATACCCACTCCTTAGCATGGTAGACTCTTTATGATTTTCGGTAAGCTTATGATTCTTAACCCCTTATGTAGGCTAACCTCCATCCACAGGATCTTGCTACCCACTTCATTTTACATCTTAGAGATCCATATCTTGTCGTAATTTTATTTGGCTCACTCTTTAGGCTATTCCAAGCATTTGAGCCTCTCTATTTATTTTGCGACTCAACCGCGCTCCTTCAATTTTTCCTTGGTTCACCCTAAGAGGTTAGCCCACCTCCGAAAATAGATCCACCTGATTTCTAGTAACTCGGTGACTAATTAGGTACTCCACTCACTTTGGAACGGAATGGAATCCCTCATGTCAGCCATGTTATATGTTGATTGATTATTTCTTCCAGATTTAATATCATATCATCCACGACTTGGCGAGCTCCTCAGTGGACCCAAGATCTATTGATGACTTAGCAAGATTTCCTCAATTCTCCACCATGGTTGCAAAATTCAAATTACCTTACCACGGAGATTCTTATGATGTTTTATCACACATAATATCCACTTGGCTATTTGATCAGATTTCTCCCATGCTCAAAGTATCATGATGGTTTTCCAACCCAATATTTCCACTTGACCACATTCTCACCTGAATCTCCCATGTGCAGAACTCCTATGTCAACTTACCATCTCTAATGTCTCGAACTCGGAAAGCTAGCTCTTAATCCCCGCGTAGTGAAGATCTTGTATTGGTTTTCCATGGCATTGTTTCAACCTAGCCACAAAGGTCTAAAACTCCCAAACCGAGTTATTCACTATCTCCTGTAGGCACTCACCCGATTCATCTGAGAAACTCCATCACCCTTGTTTCCAACTCAATGACTCACCTTCACGAATTTGTGCCTACGATTTTATGAGTCGTTACTTTCTTTTCTCCGGTGAGCCCACAACCAATCCAATGTCATTTTCCCATTTTACATTTGGACGATGAACCCACTATCACCGAGTGACTCACTTGAAACCACTCACCACCAAATTTTCATCTAAATATCTCCATGACGAGCTGAGTTCATAACTCCACATCAACCCTCGGGTAGCTCACTCACCTGAACCACACCTCATTTTCATTCCTACAAGCTCCAAAAAGTCATGTCGAGCTAATCAACTGGGAAAATCCCTTCAAGCTTGCCCACATGCCACCAATGTTTTAACTGTTATGGGTTAATATTGAGCTTGATTCCTTGAACCAAGCTCTATTTTAACTTAGTGCCTTCCGACCTGGCCACGCCAAGAGTAGCTCACCGAGCTACTCGGCGAGCTAAGTTTTTGCTCAATGGCCCTTGGCCTATTTTATAAAATCCTCCTATTTTTGGAAACTTTCCCATATTTTCTTGACTCGAGTCAACTCTTTTCAACATTGGGCTTGGCCGACCCATCGAGTTGAGCTCCAATAATAAACGACTGAGTTCTCAATCGAGTGAACACCGAGTTATTACCGAGTTATTCTCAAATTTTCCCCGTTTAATGCTAGGTGAGCTCAATTATGTAAATTATTAATTATTTTAATCATGTTATCCTGTGATGACCAGAAATGGGTCCCTGGGACCAATGTCATGATTTGATCGAAATAGGACATCGTTGTCCAATTTTGACATGTGTGCAAAATTGGATAACATTTTTGTGACCTCTCAAGAATGATTTCTTGCTAAGCATGATTCTAGTAGCCTTAAGTCATCCATTGGGCATGGAGTCTATATTGGAATCCTGAAAGCAATTTGATCTTCTGTGATACATCTAGAATCCCCTTAAACAAACCTAATAATTTTCCTCCACTAGAATGCTAAGTATGAAGTATACTGAATCTGATGAACACTTGTCATCTAGGCATACTGCAGAATTTTGAATGAGGCAGATCATGAAACTCTTATGGAAACCTTGAACTTCCTTCCTTTAATACCTCCAATGATGAAATAATGTGCAACAACAACACAAAAACACAACAACAAGGAAATCAAAATAAGCAAACACACACAACAATGTGCATAAGCACTTGGAGGAAAACACCTAACTAAATTATATAGGGGGTGGAACACTTCTCAAAAATAAGATTTGAGATGTATCCCATTCACATGAATGGGAAGTTCTTCTCCATTGAGCTTGGATAGACGAAATGAATTCACCTCTTTACAACTCGTGATGATGTATGGCCCACTCTAGAGAGTCAAACTTGGTGTGGTTTCTTGGCTTGGCCCTATCTTCATCCCATTTGAGGACTAGATCTCCCTCTTGAAAATGCCTGTCAGACACCTTCTTGTCAAAATATTTCTTAACTTGAGCCTGATGTTGCTCCAAAGTCTTCATAGCCTTGTTTCCATACTTCCTCTAACTCCATGAGTTCAGTGAAACCTTATCTGCGAGGATCACTCTCCATAACTTCAAGTTGATGAGCTAACTCTAAAGAAGGTAACTCCAAGGAGAGTGAAGTTTTGCTTCCCTTCCATATACAAGCACGAAAGGAGAATTCCCTATGGCCCTTTTAGGTGTGATCCGATCTTCCCATAAGGCGGTCTTAAGCTGTGTATGCCAAGTCCTCTTGTTAGTTTCCATCATGTGCTTAATAATCCTTATGAGGTTTTTGTTACTAGACTCAACCAATTTGTTTCCTCATGATAGTAATTGATGAAGTCTTGAGGTAGACCCCATTTTTAACAACCCATTCACTCAACTTCATACCAAGAAAATCCATCACATTATCTAAAATGATTGTAAAAGGAACACCAAACCTTGTCATTATACCTTCCAAAAAATCTAGAACTACCTTTTCATTGCTCTCTTTCAATGCTACCACCTCTATCCATCGAGTAAAATAGTCTGTTGCAGTAAGGACCCATTTATGTCCATCACTAGATGGAGGGTTAATCATTCTGATGAAGTCCAACCCCCATTAAACAAAGGGTTGATCCACTTGAATTGGATGTAGTGGAAGAGCTGCCATCTTCTGCTTGCCTATGAAAAAGGCACACTCTTTACATCTCCTTACCCAGAGATGGGCATATTTGAACAAATCCAACCAATAGTAACTAGCCCGCATGATCTTGGTAGTAGTTGTTCATGCAGAGTAATGTCCTCCAGATAGGCCATTATGAAACTCTTCCAGTATCTTACTCACATATTCTAGTCTTATGCACCGAAGGAGGACACCATTCAAATCCTTTTGAAAGAGAATGTTATCTACCAAAACATATGGAATAGATTGAAGATGGAAAGTTCATCTTTGGTTTTTATCCATGTTCACAGGATATACTCCTGAGAAGAGGAAATTATTCATTTTGGATAACCAATCAACTTGATCATCACTCTCATCAATGTTTAGGAGCATCGTATCCTCATCACCTTTTGATTCCATGTCTACAGCAAGTTGTTGACACAAACCTTTACCTCTGACAAGTTTGGTAACCTTGATATGTACATCATACTCCATCACCTTCATGATCCATCCAACGCACTTCTCATTCATCTCTTTGTTCAGAAAAAAACTCCTTGACACCTGGATGAGACACCATCAGATGAATTTTTTGTTGGAAAACATGTGCTTGAATTTCTTCAAAGCTCAATAACCACAAAGACTTATTTTTCAATGAATGAGTATTTGAGCTCATAGTCTTTGAGGGATTGACTGAAGAAAGCAATTGGCTTCTCCATCAAATCATCATTTTTTTGGGTGAGGATCCTGAAATGCTCTCTTGACCTACAAAAGCATAAAGGATAAAGTCTTTATCAAACATGGGGTTCACTAGCATGGGAGCTTGAGAAATTTCTGTTTTGATAGCTTCAAAGCTCTCTCATCCTTCCTTTTCCATGAGAATGGCATGTTTTTCTTCAGCATGGTTGTTAGTGGTTTAGCCAATGTCATGAATTGAGGAATGAATCTCCACATGAAGTTTATGGTTCCTAGAAAACTCTGGAGACCCTTCTTATGACTTGGGAGAGACAAGGACATAATCAAATGAATCCTGGCTAGATCGATTGACAATAGTCCTTCCATGAAACAACATGCCCCAACAACTTTCCTTCATGCACTATAAAAATACACTTCTTGGGATTGAGTGAAACCCCAAATTCCCTACACCTTCGAAAAACCTTCCTTAGATGCGTGATGTGATCATCTACATGCTTAGAATATACAGTTATGTCATCCAGGTAAACCAAGATGATATCATTGATTAGTCCTTTAAACACCATATCCATGGCTCTTTGGAAAGTATCCCCAACATTGACAATCCAATGGCATTTTTTGTAGGCATATGTTCCCCACTTGGTAGTGAAAGCCGTTTTGAATTGGTCGGATTCTTGGACTAGGATTTGATTATAACCTAAATATCCATCAAGAAAAGAAAATATTTGAGCTCCGCCACCATTTGAAGGATCTACTCCATTGATGGAAGAGGGTAATGGTCTTTCAATGACGCATGATTCAAATCCCTGAAATCTACGCACAACCAAATCTCTCCATTCTTCTTCCTTACAGGCACTAGATTGGCTACCCAAGAGGAGTGCTTGATGGGGAAAATAATATAGGCCTTGATGAGTTTGGTTAGCTCTTTTCTCATTAGTGGCTCGATTTTGGGATTAATCGGCCTCTGTTTCTGGTGAACTGGCTTGGCATTAGGATCCAGTTTGATGGTATGTTGTGCTAGACCTGATCAAAACCACACAGGTATTTATAGCTCCATGCAAAGATGTCATGATACTCTTGACAAAGTTTGATGAAAGCTTCTTTCTCTTCAGAAGTACACACTTTTCCAATCTTCAAAAAATTCTCATGCACTACCTCGACTTCCTCAAAATCCTCTTCTTTGACCACCATGTTAGAACTTTGTCTTTTGGCTTGATCATCTTGAATTGAAAATGGATTCTAGAGTGACTAAGCCTTTTGGTAGTTTATTACTTTTTAATTGTATAATTTGATCACCATATGACTCTTGCAACCTATCCTAATTTCTTGCAAAAACTCTACCTCTTCTTGTAGGAAAAGGACAATTTGTTTGTCACTATCAAACACTTGCCAACTACTCACATTATCAGGGACTACAGGTCAAACCACCATTTTGAAAAATTTTTCCTTCTTTCATGACATCAACAGGGTATGTCATATTGTGAGCCAATTGTAGCAATCCTATCAACATCTTGATTCTGATTTCTAGGAACTGCATGGATTCTCAAAAGCTTCAAAATATTCAATCAAGTCCTAGACTCGGTTCTTGTATGATCTTAAAGATCATTCTTGGATGCATTGTGTGATGTCACTTGATGGAAAACTAACTCACTGTCTCCAAAAATAGTAAGGGCTTTGATCCCCTTCTTTTGGGCTAGTTGAATTCCTTGCACGAGGGCCTCGTATTCAACAACATTGTTAGTGAAACTGAATTGTAACTAAAAAGATGAGAAGTACTTATCTCCCTCTAGAGAAATTAACATAACACCAACACCAGATCCATTCTTACTTCTTGAGCCATCAAAGAACAATTTCCACAGTCCTTCCGAATCGCTTGGTGTTTTGACAGTTGCATGTATGATTGTATCTTCTTCATGAATGTAGTATGTACCCAATCTTGTTTCTTCCAAAAGTAGAAAACCAAATTCTTCTTCTACCAACACATCAACATAGGGATCATATTGATGATCTCCACTTACTTCATCTAACATAGTATCGGGGACTTCTTCAATGAGAGTGGTTGGTTCATGATCAACATCTTCTTCTTCCGATCTCTGATGGTGTAATTCCCATTTATAGGACTAGCAGTGTAGGGTTATACATGATTGTGGTAGATTGGTTCCACCCTTATAGTCACTTTGGTTCCATATCGAGTCCTGAGAATCATATGTGACCAATCGAATGATAGATAACCACCCATCTTGGCAGTGAAATCTCGTGATAGGAAGATGGTAAAGAGAGGAGGAAGATCAATGACTGATATGTCTTGGGTGAATGAAAAACTTGGGCATGCATGGATGGTAAGTTAAAGTCCTTTGATAACTCCAATAGTCTTAATAGTTGTGTCATCCAGCTGAACAAATCCTCTTGTAATTGGTGTATATTGTATGCCTAGTACATCTCGTAATTTGTTTGGGCATGATTGAGCTACTAACACTAGAATCGATCATGCAATTATGCACCAGGTGATTGCCAATGATCAGGGAAATATAGAATGGTGGTGGTTTGTTTTTCTTTAGGAATAATTTTCCCTTCTAGTTGACACAAACTCATAGTAGTTGTTGCTCCATGACTTGATGATCTTCACGGTTGTACCAAAACTATTTAGAGCTTCTCGCAACAAGTTTCTTTGAGAAGGAATTGAGAGTGTGTCCCACATAGTAATGCTCATGTTGGTTTTCTTCATCTATTCCACTATGATGAAGGGAATTGATCCTACTTTGTTGATGACTTTTTTTGAGCATTAGGATCCTCCTTTGGAAAATGCTTGTTGGGTACTATGATGCCTGATGAAATTTCTTTTCTTGTGGCTTGGCTAACAGGTATTTCTAGTGGTTTCTTTCCCACGTCTTTATCAACCGCCACTTGTGTTTGAGGCTATGAAGTGGATGTTTGATCAGCTTTGGAATTTTGAGGTTCCATTTCTCTTCTTGGAATGAGTGTTTTCTACTACTGATGAGGAATCTGTATTCAACCCACAAAAATCTTCTACTTACCAATTTAGTAAAGTGGTTTCTTCAGGTGCCTGTAGTTGATCTGATTGTTTTTATGTAGATGTGTTCTTTGTTTTCTCAGAAGGGGCAGATATGCTTTGAACCATAAGGTCTTAGCCAAGAACTCCATTTGGACAAAGATTTTGATTGTGGGGTTGAGAACAAGGGTAGCACCATTCATAGTCTTGGACTAGATTGTTCTAGACAGGTACAATGGCTCTAGATGAACTAACAGCAAGAGAGGGTTCCAAAATTCAAAGGTCTAACATTCACAACTTGATTTGTAGCTTGATTTTGTAGCTGATTGTTCCCTTGAAAAGGAGGATGGTTAGCCTAATACTGCTGATTTTGTGGCTGATATGGACGATTGTATTGAAACTATTTCCTCTTGAGTGCAACAAGCTCATTTCCAAACATTTGCAGTAGTGACTTGAATTCAAATAGATCATTTGAAGAGGTAGGGGTAGATTGAGCTTTGGTTGATTAGAGGCTACTAGAATAGGAGCAATGATAGGCTGATTGTTCGTAAGATCTAGAGACAATGACATTGGTGTCATGGAGCTATCTTTCCAGCCTAAATCAAGGAATTTTCCACTCTTATGGCAACGTCATAGGCATCAGGTAATGTAGCCCCTCCCATGGACTAGATCAAGACTGCTACATCGCTATTCAAGGCTCATAAAATAATACAAGAATGCATTATGTGCAGAAGGCTTTACAAGTGCTAGAATCCTATTCCAGGTCCCATGTGGAATCAGAAGTTGAAGTCACTCATGTATTCTTGGGGAGCTCTCTTCATGGTAGTGAGTTGTTCCAAAAGTGAAATATTATCACTCTTGTCTTCAAACTATTTACAGATATTTTCTCCTAATTCATCCCAAGTGGTTATGCTACCAACACTTAACCCTCAAAACCATTAAAGTGATTTTCCCTTAAAAGAGGTAGCAAGAAGTCTAACCGCAACGTTGTCCTCCATGACATTATGTATGACACAAAATGTTGGCTACATCAAGAATATGTTCCACTAGAGTAACATGTGAGTTTCCCCTATGTAAAAGGGTAAACTTTTGAGTGCCACAACAGGTATAGGGTCACATTGAGCCAATAGAAGAGGATTGCTTGCATTGAAAGGGGGAAAAAATTGGTTTCATGCCATAGTAGAAAGAGGTTGATTGTTCCTTGGTGGAGTGAACCTTCATACGGAGGATTGAATGACCCCTATGAGGTAGAGCTACAACTGGTGATGTTGAAATGCCTCTTCATCTTCTCTTTGGAGGAGACAAGGAAAGTTTGATATGATGATAATTTCCTTTCTTTGAAGAATCTCTTATCTGAATTCTTCACATAAGTTAACACACTAAGATTTGGAATCTAGAGATATAGAGTCGCCAGGTACTTTGACTTGTGTAAATGAGAAGAGAAGTACCAACTCTTTGTCCACCAGGCGTGTGCCAAAAACTATTGTCACCAAATCACTGCACCCTCCGAATGGCCAAATGTGAACAGGACATTCAGGTGTGATTGGGACACATGGGATCACCTCTCAAGTTGTGGGACTTGGGCTCGAGGTGAACCTCCGAGAAGGTTGACTTCCTCTTCCTAAACTAAGTGTTTACTACTCCTAGTGTAATAAAAAGGCTATCTAGTCCTATGCTAACATCTTCATGGGGTTTAGGGAAAGAGATTTACAGAAATGAAACTATACTAGGGATGGTGATGCACCAAATAAAGGGTGTTTCTAGACTCAGGAAGGGTTAATTTGAAGAGGGTGTGTGCACCACAGTCAACTTCACCTACTGCAACTTAGAGAGGGTACATGATACCACAGACTAAGAGACATGTGTTCCCTTTGTTAAACTTGATTAGATAGAGCAATATATTAGTTTCCCAGTGAAGAAGGATGAACTCAAGAAGGGTGAACGAGACACCACAACTCAACTACATGTAATAATCCACCACTCGATAAGCACAGAACTCCAAGAACCTGCAATAGAAATGTGAACTTGCACAGTACCTGCAAGCATGAGAAAAGGCACAAATAAGTATAGAAGGATGAAAGGACCGAGATTAGTCACAAAACACACACTTTTATTGCTTCAATAACGTGCACAATGCATCATACATTTAAAAGAGGCAATAGTTTCCATTACAATCTTGAAGAGGAGGCTTGAAAGTTCTCTCAACACACAAGGACAACTTGCAGAAGAGAGAGGACTCTTGAAAATTGCACTTGCCTAAGATGTCTAACTTTCCAACCTATTTGACCTGTTGAACCCTTTGGAATGAGACTCCAACTTACATTTATAGAAGAATATGTGAGAGAGAAGAGGAAAGGTCATAATTACATTCCTAAATTGAAGGTACATGATGTATTTATTGTAGTTGGTTGAACCACTTTAGAAGGTTCCATCATGCATCATTAATATCCAGTTGACCTAGTCTCCTTAATTAATTAAAATAATATTTAAATAATAATAATAATAAATTATTAAAATATTTAAATAAAAATATTAATTTAATTAAAAATATGGTGGGCCCCCTGACTTGGTTTGACTTGAAGAGGGAGGGGTCATGAAGAAAAGGTCAAAAATGAGTCCAACTCGGTGGTTGGCTTGCCGAGCCAACTCACCGAGTTGGTATTGAGCTCCCCACCATGTGTCATGGATACCACTGTTCCACCACACCGAGCTCACTTTTCCTCGCCGCATCCAAACCAACCCTTTACATCACCGCATCAAAACCGATAGACGAGCTCAAACTCATTCAATTCCACGTTGAGCTCCTTCATCCACGTGACCGAGCTCCCTTCAATCTTGAATGGCCGAGTTCCTTCCTTCCTCGAAAAAATGCTTGACCAATTTTTCATTCACATGCCTCTTAATGGCTCATGTCTTTGTTCGAGCTCCTTAGTCATTTCTTTGTGATTTATCCTCTACTCATTCAATTCCTCAAAATCTTCTCTGGTTGGGCTTGACTCAGCGTAGAACACTCTGCAACCATCATGCCATGCTACGCTATCACTCGAGCTCAAATAATAGCTCTTTGGAATCAACTGGGAGGGGTCCTTCATGCATCCGAGCTCCTTTCATTCATACCGGCCGAGTCCATTACCATCGCATCGATCGAGCTACTCCACCATGACCAGACCAAGCTTTCATTGAAATGAGCTTACTATCGACTATGCATGAGCTCCTTTGGTATTGAGCGCCCAAGACCAACCGAGCTCCATCACCAACTCAGCGAGCTATATGTGTCAAAACTCACTTGCTTCATGCTTTGCCTCGATCATGGTTTGACCCAAGCTAATTGAAAATCATCTCGGTGCCTTCCACTTTACAAGGCTGGTGAGTACCTCACCTTTCTTCCTGTTCCGTTAACATCAACAGATTTTCAAGCTCGAGGCTTATGTCCAATGCCGAGGGTCAATGCTTTGAGCTCACATTTCCTTCAACACGTGGTCTTGGCCAAGATAGTGTTTTTGATGATTCTATAGAATCGATATCGACTGAACTGATGGGATTAAACCAACATCCACTCCTTCACTAAGCTCGATATCTTCAACAATAAGCTTCAAGCTCGAGTCTCTCGATTGGTTTCCCACAATGACCTACAAACCTCCTTTATTGTGATGAGCTAGCTTTCAAGCTCACTTGGCTCCTTTAGTGCCATCTCATTAAATTCTTCTTAAGCTTGATGCCTACCATGGATGCACCTCCCTCTGAGTGTCGAGCTTTCGCATACCCACTCCTTAGCATGGCTGGACTCCTTTATGATTTGGCAAGTTGTGATTCTTGACTTGGCTAACCCCCTTACACGTGGGCTCCCCTTCATTTTACTTGGTGGCTCCAGATCTTGTCGTGGCTGCACTATTTGGTTGTTCTTAGAGCCCAGTCATGTGTAATTTTATTTGCTCACTCTTTAGGCCATTCCAAGCATTTGAGCCTCTCTATTTGTTTGCGTGACTTGACCGAGCTCCTTCAATTTTTCCTTGGTTCTCCCTAAGTGGTTAGCCCACCTCTGAA
Organism: Taxus wallichiana var. yunnanensis; assembly: GCA_018340775.1. Lineage (NCBI taxonomy): Eukaryota > Viridiplantae > Streptophyta > Pinopsida > Cupressales > Taxaceae > Taxus > Taxus wallichiana. The sequence goes on from CM031235.1 coordinate 947,250,231, forward strand.
AATAGATCCACCTGATTGCTAGTAACTCGGTGACTAATTAGGTACTCCACTCACTCTGAATGGAATGGACTCCCTCATGTCGGCCATGTTGTATGTTGACTGATTCTTTCTTCTGGGATTTAATATCATATCTTCCATGACTTGGTGGAGCCCCTCAGTGGACCCGAGCTCTATTGATGACTTAGCAAGATTGCCTCAATTCTCCACCATGGTTATAGAATTCAAATTACCCGATCATGCGAGATTCTTATGATGGTTTGTCACGGCATAATCTCCACTTGGCTATTTGATCATATTTCTCCCATGCTCGGAAGTATCACGATGGTTTTCCAACCCAATATTTCCACTTGACCAAGCTCACCTGAATCTCCCATGCATGGAAATCCTATGTCAACTTACCATCTCCAATGTCTCAAACTCGGAAAGCTAGCTCTTAATCCCACATAGTGAAGATAATTGTATTTGTTTTCTGTGGCATTGTTTCAACCTGGTTGCAAAGGTCTAAAACTCCCAAACCGAGTTATTCTCTATCTCCTACAGGAACTCACCCGATTCATCTGAGCAACTCCATCACCCTTGTTTCGACTCAATGACTCACCTTCATGACTCTGTGCCTAATTTTTGATTCGTTACTTTATTTTCTCTGGTGAGCCCATGACCAATCCGATGTCATTTTCCCATTTTACATTTGGACGACAAACCCACTATCACCGAGTGACTCGGCCTAAACCACTCACCACCAAATTTTCATCCAATAATATCTCCATGAAGAGCTGAGTTCACAACTCCACATCAACCCCGGGTAGCTCACTCACCTGAACCACACCTCATTTTCATTCCTACAAGCTCCTAAAACTCACACCGAGCTAATCGACTGGGAAAACTCCCTTCGAGCTTTCCCACGTGCCACCGATGTTTTAACTGTTATGGGTCGATATTGAGCTCAATTCCTTAACCGAGCTCTATTTTAACTTAGTGCCTTCCCGACTGACTTAGCTCACCAAGAGATACTCGGTGAGCTAAGTTTTTGCTTGATGGCCCTTGGCCTATTTTATAAAATCCTCCTATTTTTGGAAACTTTCCCATATTTTCTTGACTCAGTCGACTCTTTTCAACGTTGGGCTTGGCCACCCGTCGAGTTGAGCTCCAATAATAAATGACTAAGTTCTCAACCGAGTGAACACCGAGTTGTTACTGAGTTATTCTCAAATTTTCCCCATTTAATGCTAGGTGAGCTCAATTATCAAATTATTAATTATTTTAATCATGTTATCCTATGATGACCAGATATGTGTCTGTGGGATCAGTTTCATGATTTGATTGAAATAGGACACCGTTGTCTAATTTTGACATGTGTGGAAAATTATATAACAATAGTCACCACTACTCCTTATATCTCCTCCTTTTCTTATTTTCCTACTATCAAGTACAAGTGAATCCATAAGTAGATACGATGACTGTATAACAAAATTTTGTATTGCTCCTTAAATGAACAGCTCTGTGGTGGCTTCTTCTATAAAAATTGAAAAATTTTATCCAAAACTTTATCCTTTGGTTAGAAACATCTGTGCTTCTACTCCATTTTGATTTTTTTCCATTGAAATTAAACAAAACTAATGATTTTCCTAAATAAGTCTTTGTGCTTGGTTAGCACTTACCATAGCCTTCTTTGATTTTCTCTCGGTGTGCCCGAATGTTCGGTGTCGTCCTTGACCCATCGCATCTGGTTCTCCCTCCTTGTGAATATAACATCCCTGACATACAAGTAAGGACTTCCAAAGACAACATCAAATGTATCAAGTAGAATGATATCAACCTCTAATACATCAATGTATTAGGAATTTATCCCAAACTGAAACTTAAACTTCCTTGTAACTTGTATTTCTACACCCTTCTTCACCTATCCCAACGGGTATGGATGTGGATGTTTGTAATCTTCTAGACCAAGCTCTTTTACAACCGTATCAAAAATCAAATTTGACTTAGAACCAGAATCTACTAAAGCGTTTACCTTAGTCTTCTTGATTTGGATTCTGATTTGAAATAGCATACTCATCTCTTCTTCTTCTTCTCCCCCATACATGTTAGTGGTCATGCATCCCAGCCTCTCTTCTACATTTGAATCATCCTCAATCTCCACCTCTTCTTCTGTTTTCATAGTGGCCATGGATTTCTTGGAATCCTTTGTTCGGTTCTTTAGGTGAAATTCCATATGAAACTTCTAACATGTGGTGTTAATATGTCCATTTATATCATAATTCTTACATAAATTCTTAGGATCTTCACAAGTATGCAAAGTAGTGGAAACTTGTTAACCTTTCCATTTACCTTTGTAACTTGTTGATCCCTGCTCCTTTTGCTTCTGATTTGTTGACTGGTCTTCCTTTGGCTCTACTTCTCCTTACTTTTTCTCATCATCAATATAGTATGCTTACATGCAAGCTTCATTGAAATCCTTGGGCTTCGTGGATATTAACTTCCTCTGAAGGTGATTTTGAAGTCCTCCCAAATATTTGGTCAGAATGTCCTCATCCTCCAAGTCCATATTAAGAAACATGGCTTGTCTCCGAAACTCCGTAGTATAGTCCTACATGCTTTGACCATTTCCCTACCTAAATTATTGCCACTTAATCATCTGGTTAGTCTTATGGCCGATAGGATAGAAATTATCTCTAAGAAACTCTTTAAAACCCTTCCAAGTACTAAAAATAGGACATTTCTTCTTTTCACAAGTGGCTAGATGGGTTTCCCACCAAACCAAAGCATGACCTTCCATTTTGAGACATGCAAAGGTGATCCTTTGTGCCTTAGTGACATTATGCACACTAAAATAAAATTCCAACTATTTTAGCCATTTATCAAGTAATTTTGCATCTACTTGTCCTTCAAAATTATTTATTTCAAATTTCATTTCGACTTTAAAAGGAGTATGAGCAGATTTTACCTTCTCGCTTACAATTATAGCCTCTTCTTCATGCCCTTCCAAATCTTCCTCATCATGGATCCCTCGATACCAAATTTTTAATTCAGTGCTCAAACCACTGAGTTCATGGAATCTTTCTTAACTGAAGTCATATTTTGTAGATCTGAAATCTCTTGATGTTTTCTATCCAACCTATCCATCATGGTCTCTAGCATCTCGACTATATGAACCAAGTTCTCTTCCTCCATTTGAGCTCAAATTCTCTGCTTTCCACTTCTTCATAGAAATATATGGTTTGCAAGGTAACACTTCTTTGCTTTTGGAACAAGTCACAAGAAATAATCAAATACCATAGTCCTAGACATTTAATCATCTCTCGATACTGAATGATCTCAGTAAACTTCTACTTTGGAAATTCACAAAAATAAAAAAATTGTTGTTCTACTTTCTCTTTGGAAAATGAAAGATTTGATGAAGATTAGAGCCTTAGTGATTGATTATCTAGTGTGTTAGAAAGGAAATTATAGATAAGTGAAATGAATTCAAACTCCAAACACCAACAATTTTATCCTGGAAACCTCCAATGGAGGAAAACCAGTCGGGAAGGGAAAAACGCTCTTTCTTCCCACTTTTATTGGCCAATTTTAAACAATTACAGATTACAATAAGCGTAGAGAAGAAAAACAATGTAAACTTCCCCTCTAGTTACTTGTTTTCTTTGTTTCTTACACCTTGCTCCTACAATTCCACTCTAGCACTAAAGAATCTCTGATCACTAGCTCTCATGACTCAAAATTTTCTCTTGATCTCTTTAGATCTTATGGATGCTCTTTCTCCTCTTCCTTTCACACATTTATAGGCCTTCTCATGTCCTCCTATGCACTGGAGGATGTGAAAGGGCATGGAAGGGAAGAAACATAGCCATCTCTTTGAATTCTGGAACTGTTTGTTCCTTGGTTTTATTTTTCTCGTCAAAAGTGTTAGAACCGCCGCCATGGTTGGGCAGTGGTTATAAGATCTCCACCCTGTCTGGGTTGTGGTTCTATAACTACCGCTCTGCACATAGTAGTGGTTATGTTGATTTGTAGACAAAACATCCTTTTCCTTATTTTTCCTTCTCGGTGCTGATGGATCTGATGGAATGGTGTGTTTTTCTGGATCCCTATGGATCAAGGCATGTAATGAAGGTGAGAGTCCAATTTTTTTCATTTTTCAATAAAATATAGGGAGTATAAACCTGTGGGGATGTATAAAGAGGTATGGCATGGTAAGTTTGGGCTTATATATCATTAAAAGTTTGTCATTTTTTCAAAAAAGTGGTTTAGGGAAATTAGTCCTATATTGTGTTTTGTTAGCTTGGAAGGAAAAATGGTGCTTTTGAGTTTGATCAAGACCTAGAGAGTGATAGATGAAAAAGATGAAGGAAAAATGAGGAAGTATCAGTTTAGGGGTAGTTATTTTGAGATTCATTATTAGGTCTATAGATCTTCATATGTTGTTAAAGGAGTCAAAGAAGAGAGAGTTTAGTCCTAGGGGAGCTATTTGAGCATGTAAGTCATTTTTACAATGTTGTCATTGTGTGTTGTCATGTTCCATGTCTAATTTTCATTGTATCCTTTTTCATAGATGTAAAAGGGGGAGAAGCATCATAAACATGGAAATGAGGTCATGTAGGTATTTTGGTCTTCTTGGTTGCCATCATTGTTTTTAAAGGTTGTTTCCATCAATGAAAAAGGCGATATTTTTGGCCATTGTGTGTTTATTTTTTCATTGATATCAATTCCATTGATGGAAAAGGGTGTCATGATCTCATGTGAGTCTCCATGAGGTATCATTCAACATCAAACATGAAGGTTGATTGGTATTATCCAAGATTGGTGAGTTTTAGGAGGTCCTGGAGCTTGGTTTGCTATACAAAGTCATGTTTTGAGTCCTTCCAAGGTGGTTAATAGTTTTCATGAGTGTTTAAGGGTCCCCATGAGTTTAGCAAGGTTAGTTCATGGGTTGAGTGTGTTGAGTTAGGCCATTCTAGGCATATTCCTAGCCTTAAATCATGCGAGAATGGTAGGGAGGTATGATATATAGAGCTGATCAGTCCCAAACAAGCATGGTATCAACATGGTGTAAGTGTAAATGAATTTTATTATGAGTTTCATAAGAGTATTTAGTGATACGGTGTATTTATTAGGTCCTTGGGAAGCAAGTTGGTGAAAAGGGTAAGTTAACATAGGTAAATGAGATTGGATGTAGATTTTTATACCTACTTGTAATACATGGTGAGTATGGACAGATACAAGATGTTGTCATGATGATTCATGAAAATTTTTAGGTCATTTTGAAGAATATTTTACAAGATACATCATTTTTGTAAAATCGGGTAATCTACATGTGTTTTGAAGCAAAAGTGAACCTTCGACACTCGTTGTGAAGTGTATGATTTTCATGGGGACTTTAGATCTTTGGAATATATTCTTAGGTCAGTTATGAAGGTTTAAAAATAATAATGATGTGGTTTGATTATATTTTTTTAATTAACGATCGTTTAAAAAAAGTAAGTTGCTTTAAACCCTAGCTAATCCATAGCTAAAAGTGACTTGGAGAAAATGAAGTATGGTGAGCATGTCTTGACCGGTTTTGAAAATTTTATGATTGAATTTTTTAAAGGAATCCTCTATATTTCTAGAAAGGTAATATATTTCTTGTGATAGTATGTGGGCCCCATCTAAAAATGCTTGTTTATTAAGAAGTTTGGTTTGTGGAAATTTCTCCAAAGAAGGTAAGAAATAAATTGACATTTTTATCCCCTGAGTTGTTCTAGATGTCCATGATAGTTTCAAATCATGGTTGAGGTGAAAAAGGGAAAAATAACTCTATTTATGAGGACTTTTTGGGGCAATGTTGTCATGCAAATGTACAAGGAAATTAATAATTTCTGAGCTTGACAACTATACCCTAGTGTTAATTATTTCAAGTCTCATCATTCCAAGACACCCTGGTTTGTCCAGTTAGTCCAAGTGACCTCCTAATTAAATTTATCTCATCCCCTAGGTGATTTAGGAAAGTCCATTCATTCCCCCTAGGTGATTTTAGAATTTCATTTGCAAGCTACATGCAATTGTGGGAAGGGCTATCACTAGCCTTCCTAGGGCTGGGGCAACCCCATAGAGTGGATAAGAAGAGCCTAAGAGGATGTGGAGGTGATTCAAAGGTCTTAGGAAATCATGGAAATGATTTAGGAAGATTTTGGAAGGGCTCGAAGAAGTTGGGGCAGTTTCGCCAGAATTAGGGTTCATAGGCCTAGTTAGTGCACAGCCAAAACAACCACTTCGAGATTTGGAAGGTGATTGTTGAGGGCGATCCTTGCAGATGAGCCATCATATTTTTAGAAACCTTGGGTTAGTGAGACATGCACCCTAAGGTGACCTCCAGATTTTAAAGAAGTTGTCTCTTCTCTATGGTATGAGGTGAGGGTCAGAGAAAATGAAATAAAACTTTAAACTTAATGGGGCGATGTCACAGAAAAGTGAAGGAGTTAACTCGTAACGCAACTTCCTAGAATAGAGAAAAGGTGAGCAATAAAAAGGGTGGAAAAGATACACCAAATAACAGAGGAAAATCACATAGAACACCACTCCAAAATATTCAAGAACAACTTCTAAAGACAACAATAACACAAAAACATGCACAATTATCCACGTCGAAATAAAGGCTATCAGAGATAATACATATTACGCAAAGGATGGAAAAATTGCTTCACAGGGCATATTATATTACTCCAAACAATGTGCATAGTATTACAATAGATAAGAGGTGAAATGCCATTACAAATCTCAAAAGGAAGGCTAAATCTCTAGCCTCCCCTTTTTTAAATAGAAGAACCGAGACAAAAGAAAAACTAACTAGCTCCCGATTCTTGTATATCTTCTTGGAAGCCTTCGATTTCAATATATAGGAGGAGAAGGATGTGAGATACCCTTCTTAAAATCTCTTCAAATGCCCTTTTTTAATTATGATAAATGGTACAAAGTGACAAAAATAGATTTTTTGAGATCTTTGTCACACTTTTCCATTATTTGTTTTTTAAAGAGTGAGAACCATGCCTATTTAATGCATTGCTTAACTATTTTGCAAATGACTCACTTGGAGTGGACTTATTATTCCAAATCATTATTAAATATTTGGATATTTTAATTACTTATACATTGGGTCATGTGTTCATGATTCAAGTGGCACCTATCTATGTTATTCTATGAGAATGACCTTTTGAATGCAGGTGAACAAATTAAGTATTCCTAGGTTCGCACTCTTTGCATGAAATTGTGCATTAAATTCATCCCTGAAAAGATCAGTCAAATGACCCTTTGCCTTTGATCTTTTCAAAATATCTGAACATTTAAATTTTTTAGATAGGCTTCATAATTTCCCCTATGTGGTTTTGGCTTATCGCCAATCTTTAACAATCTTCCTCAAACTCGGAGGCAATTTATTATGAAATCCACATGGGGCCAAGCACTTTTCTAGGGTCTCTTCTTCCATTGTAGCTTCCGGAAATGCGTTGAGTGACACCTAGTATTATTTATGATTGGGCCACTTTCCTTTTGGTAAGTAATGATTCAGATGAATATTACTTCAAAGACTTTTACTTTGGACCGACCGTCTGCAGTTGAATCCACGTGTAAGTCCCATGGGCATTTGAGGCTTCCACTTCCTTTTCTTTCTCGGAACTCGTGCAGTTGAAATTTGGCATGGTCTACGAGATCGTTTCTTCATTTTAAGTTTGATTGTCCCAACTTAGCTTTAATTGTGGATTCAGCTAAGCCTTCTTTCTATATTTCCGAAGGCTTGACTTCCTGGTGGGATTAAAAACCACAGGATCCTTAATTCAACATGACTCTGCTTGTTATCTAATCTTAGAAAGCAACAGAAATTAGATAATAGTGATTTCAGAACTCTAACTCGGAGTTAGGAGAAAAAAACATCTCTAAAATTAAATTCCAAGCCCTACGTGATAGTAAAATCATATTTTTCACAACACTTTTGCACATTATGCCCGTAGGTAGTTTTTCTCAGCACAGGAGTACTAAATCAAAAATCTGATTTTTAAGGGATAAAATGGAAGAATAAAGACAAAAGACCCCCACTATTGGATTAAAAATGCCATTTCTAGTCAGGATAATATAAAATTTTTCTAAAAATGTCCATCGGGAGCTCAAGTTATCATCGTCACAAGTTGTCCTCTTAGAGAAAGTTTAGGACTTAGCCAAATTTTGGGAGCACATGTGTCGAGTTCCAGGAGCTCAGTGTGATTTTATGTCCCCAACGTCCCTGAGGGTTAGGTACATCAACCTTGGAAATTTTTTTCATCCCCTATGTGACCTCTGGAACCCCATACGACAATCAGGATTGCTAGTTCAGCCCACAGTGTAATTTGGAGCTCAAATCCCCTACCATCGGATCTCCGCCACGTGTTAGCTCTAGGACCGCCATGGAATTTGATGTCCCTCATAGGTCAGGGACATTAAATCATGAAAAAATTTCCCAATCCTATGGGAGAGTTTTTGGTCACCCATGTTACCCGCTTCCAAATTTCTCAATGCTTTAAAGTTGTTTTTTGAGCACTCACTCCTTGTCGTCAGATCAATGCCACGTGTCACCTTCTTGCTTACCATGGAAATTGATGTCCCTCACATCCCTTTGAGGTGAGGGACGTCAGGGACAAGAAAATGTGTCCAAATTTCTCTCGATGATTTCAAAAATTCAAATATTTACCTACTTCCCTCGCTTCTAACTACTTCCACTCTCGTGCACAGCCATATCTCCATTCTTCCCCTAAGACCTTCTTTCCATCAATCCACCATTGTTGAACTCTCCTTCACTCCATGAAAGCATATATGATGAGGCCATAAATTACCATTATTTTTACTTCCAAGTTACCTTTGAAAGTGAATTTAAATGTAATCTAGGAACTTATACTTTGCTTGAGATAAAATATAGGATATATATCTTGTTCATTATTTAGAAGTTTTTTTTTTTCTAATCCTATTGATTAGGAAATATGCAAATTCTTTTGTATGCGGGCATAAAGGAAAGATAATGTTAGTTCTGGGAAAAGTGAAATTGATCATGTATTTGTATATCTAAACTCAAATATGATTTCATATCCAAATTCCTCTTGAAAAATTATGTAAGTTCAAATTTTTTTTTATCTCAATCTGAGATCGTGTGAAAAAGTTATAGTTATTTTTAGCTAGCCCCGGAACAATTGGAGTTAGCTCTAAAACCTGTAATTTTAGTTTTGGAACCTGTATAAAATGAGGAATTGTGAATACTTAGAGACTCTAATGGGAAATATGAGAGAGGGTTTTGTTCATAGAAATGTGTTTAACAAAAACCTCATTCATATTTGCTACAAGTTTTACCAATAAAGAAAAATATAACTTTTAGTGAGCTGCAATCCAAGGAAAAAGTGTATCAGTCGAGCACTAAAAATTCCATAAACATAAACAACAAAGTAAAATAGAAAATATGAGAGAGGTTTTTGTTCATATGAAGGTGTTTAACAAAAAAAAATTTCATATTTTCTACAGGTTTTACCAGTAATGATAAATCTAACTTTTAGTGAGCTCCAGAGTCCAAGGAAAAAGCGTATCGAGGCGAGCACCAAAAGTTCCATAGTCGAAAACAACAAAGTCAAATGGAAAATCTGGGAGAGGTATTTGGTCAAAGTAATTTGTAGGAAAAACCTCCTTCCAATAAAGTAGGAGAATAAAATCATTGTGATTCTTGTTACCAAAAATCAAGGAGAATATTTGGGAGCAAATCTTCCTAAAATAATGAGATAATACTTGGACTCCAATAATATATCTCTCTCCATATTTTGTGGAGATGGAGATCTTAGTTGTTAGGATTGAAATAAATATAAGATCATATTGTATTTCCAAAAGGAGTTGGTTAGATGCATGAATTATAAATGCAACCTCCCACACTCTTATATGTAATTTTTCACTACCAAAAATATATATCTGTTCTTCCTCATTAATCTTCTGAGTGAAATTATTCTGTAGATTTTGAATTAAAAATATGAATTAAGTCCTCTTCCAAGGAATGATATGGCCACTCATTCCAAGGAAGATGGATCAATGTGTTATGTTCATTTCTTTATTTATATCGTTTTCCTTTTGTTGTGATTTCTGATTTTATGTCATGTAATCCTTCTTCCGTACAATTTATTTTGTGAACCTACAGGTGTCTTATTTATCTTTCATTTATTTTTAATTCAGCAATTTCATTTATGCAAGTGTGATTTCCTTCATGCAAACTTTATTTCTGCAAGTGTGCCTTTACATTTCTACATGTGTGATTTATTTTATGCAAGTTTGGATTGTGTTTAACTGGAGTTATTTTCCAAAGATCATTTTTCTCTTAATGCATACAATCATCAGATACCAACTCTGAATTGACATTATTAATGGAGAGGATTGACGACCCTCATCATTTTGGCATCATTTCTGGGGACACGGTGTTATTAAGAGATTCAGAGTTTTCTAAGAGAATATTCTAGTGATAGTAGAATACCTCTTGGAAAATTTTGTGACAGAAGTATTTGGAGGTAGTTCTTTAAAATTTTATTTTCTGCAAATAGATTAAAATTTTATTTCTATAATTAGGAATGTTAGATTGTAAATATTTACCTCCCCACAAACTAACTCTATGTATAAGAAAAATGACTTGTGATGTTTGATCAAGAAGGTATAATGACAGGGACAAAGAATTCAGATCTGGATTCTATTTATGAAGAAATGGTAGAAATATGATATTGAATCTAGAAGTAGATCCAGTTGATGAAATATCAAATTTCATTGTTGACAACCACCACCATTCCCCTTATATCAACTAACAGCTCAGTGATCTTATTGCACATAACCTTAGTCAAAAATTGGCTTATCCAGTTTGTAATAATGAAGTGGTAGCATTTCTAATTAACTCCATCCATATTGAGGGACTTCATTAGAGCTAAAATAAAAACCCACTCATAATAAATCCACCCATCCAAATTAGTTTTTCATCCCATAATAAAATTCAATCCCTAAACCATATCCATTAGAATTTTTTTTTCATGTCTTTCAATTTCTTCATTTTTGTATATGTTTGTATAACATTAAGAAACAATTATTGTGAATATCAAGGCAAGCACTTTTTCATGCTAACATCCACAGGAATTTCCAGAGTTGTTCTTGATACCAACATGCAGATTTTGAGCACCAACAATATCAACCAAGGAGCAGTTTGGAGGGACCCAGGATACATAACACAATCCATCTCCTGAGATCACTAGTTTGAGCTTTGAAGATTACTATGGTGATTTTGATAATGCACAATTCAAGTTGGGCTTTGAAGACCTAGAAATTATCTACACAATTTTTAGAAATCTTCTTGGAGTTACCAAGTATGCAAAGAGGTTTTTATGAGATCTCAAACATTACTTCTTATTTTACACAGGATGCACTTTGATGAATATAGTTTGATGATGGATCAAAATTTTCTCTAATCTTTCTCATGTTATCATTTCAGCAAAAAAATGTAATAAATCTTTCATTGGAAAACCATCTTGCTAGCCAATCAATGACAAAAAAATTTAAAAAAATAAAAATATTTGATTAGAAAACCAGCTTGCTAGACAATCAAAGACAAAAAATACTTTGATTGGAAAACCAGCTTGCTGGCCAATCAAAGTCAAAAGTGGGTGACTCTTCTTCAAAGGAAATCAACTGTTATTTGGTGGCTTCCTTCTCGACACTATTTGACCAGGTTAACAATAAAATGACAAGGAAAACTAGAGGTATGATCACGTTATTTTATGCCTTCTTGTAACTTTTTTATTACAACTAGATCCACTTTTAATATCTCCAAGGAAGGCAAGATAAAATTCATCTCCCCTACTTACAAATATGAAAAATATGTGCATCTCTTTGCAATCAAACTTTTGGAGTCTAATTTATGGGCAGCCATGAGCTTAGGTGTGGGAGAGAAGGAGAAGCATAAGGTATGCATTTTGATTTTAAATATGAGGCACAATAGAAGGAGATCCACACAAGAACCTGCTGTAAAAGAAAAGAAATAAAAAATAGTAGAAGGAGATCCACACAAGAACCTACTTTGTAAAAGAAAGGAAATAAAAAATAGCAGAAGGAGATCCACACAAGAACTTGTTGTAAAAGAAAATAAATCAAAAACAAGTAGAAGGAGATCCACACAAGAACCTGTTATAAAAGAAAGGAAATCAAAAATAGTAGAAGGAGATCCACACAAGAACCTATTGTAAAAGAAAAGAAATAAAAATAGTAGAAGGAGATCCACATAAGAACCTGTTGTAAAAGAAAATAAATAAAAACAACGAAAGAGATCCACACAAGAACCTAATGTAAAAGAAAGGAAATCAAAAATAGTAGAAGGATATCCACATAAGAACTTGTTGTAAAAGAAAAGAAATCAAAACAGCAGAAGGAGATCCACACAAGAACCTACTAGTAAAAGAAAATAAATAAAAAATAGCAGAAGGATATCCACACAAAAACCTGCTGTAAAAGAAAGAAAATCAAAAACAGCAGAAAGGAGATCCACATAAGAACTTGCTATAAAAGAAAATAAATAAAAAAGTAGGAGATCCACACAAGAACCTGCTGTAAAAGAAAAGAAATAAAAAACAATAGAAGGAGATCTACAAGAACATGTCCTTGAACTATATATGGAATGCATACATGCATAAGCTCAATGTGGAGAAGACTCTAAGAAGAGGAGATAATAATATAATGCATGACATACATAAGATTAGGTGTGGGGTAATGACGAGGCCATAAATTGGCCATAAATTACCATTATTTTGTCCTTCCAAGTTACCTTTGAAAGTGAATTTAAATGTAATCTTGGAACTTATAGTTTGTTTGAGATAGAATATAGGATATATATCTTGTTCATTCTTTAGAAGTCTTTTGTTATATATATTTTTCTTCTAATCCTATTGATTGTTTAGGAAATATGCAAAGTCTTGTGTATGTAGTCCATAAAGGAAAGATAATGCTAGTTCTGGGAAAAGTGGAATTGATCATGTATAGTATATCTAAACTCAAATATGATTTCATATCTAGACTTCTCTCAAAAATATATGTAAGTTAAAAAAAAGAATCATCTTAATCGAGAACACATGCAAAAGTTATAGTTGTTTTTAGTTATCCCCGAACAATTAGAGTTGGAGTCAAACCTACGGTTTTAGTTCTAGAACTTGCGAGTTTAGTTACAAACTTGCGGTTTTAGTTTTGGAACCTGCATAAAATGAGGAATTATGAATAATCATATAATCCAATGGGAAATATGAGAGAGGTTTTGTTCATATAAATTTTTTTAACAAAAACCTCATTCAGATTTTCTACGGGTTTTACCAATAAAGAGAAATATAACTTTTAGTGAGCTGCAGTCAAGGAAATCATGTATCGATCGAGCACTAAAAGTTCCAAAAACAAAATTAGAAAATTCAAATGAAAAATTTGAGAGAGGTTTTTGTTCATAGAAATTTTTTAACAAAAAACTCATTCAGATTTGCTACAGGTTTTACCAATAAAGAAATCTAACTTTTAGTGAGTTGTAGTCCAAGGAAAAAGTGTATCAGATGAGCACCAAAAGTTCCACAGTCAAAAACAACAAATTCAAATGGAAAATCTGGGAGAGGTATTTGGTCAAAGTAATTTTTTGAGGAAAAACCTCCTTCCAATAAAGTAGGAGAATAAAATCATTTTGACTCTTGTTTTTTATTATTGGTAAATAGTTTTTTGAAAGGGACTATACCCTTGTATACAAAGAGGGCCTAAAAGCCAGAATAGGAATTAAAAGCACCACAAAAAGGATCAAGATCCAGATAAGTCATAAGAACCAAAGGTAACCAAAGAGAAGTTACCACAAAATAACTAACCAGTTCAAACACTATAGAAAAGTAGCCAAAAATAGCTAAAAACAACAAAAAACACGAAGGAAGGTAGCATCAGCAGTGAAGCTCCACATTTACTTCTTGGCGGCTTTGGAAATTCTGGATTTGATAGTTTTCCAAGAGGTAAACAAAGCCAATGTCATCATGTGAGTAAGGTCTGAAGCATCCAGCTTTTCAATGGTCTGTTTGCTTTCTTTTTCCGTGCCCCATAGAGTTGCTTGGGATTTCACTGAGAGCAGACGCTGTGGACATGCTGCTCAAGGAAGTCTCTGATTGCACTAAAAATAGCCATATTATGGTCATGACGATTCTTGGCTTTCCCTAGATGGTTGTCCAGGGAGTTTAGTTTTTTATAAATATCCTCAACTTGTTTATTGTCAAGATCAACCTCCTCCTCCTTCTTCCTCTTACCTTTTTTCTTAGCCAAGTTTTTAACTTCATCTTTCAACAACAACATGTCTTTTTCTAAGGCTTCCAGCCTTTGTGTGGAACTCTTGGTGTGCAAAGCCTCATGCAAGCTAGCACTGCTAATATGGAGAAGATTTTGAGCATCCTCCAAGTCCTTGAGGAACATTCCCAAAACAGGGGTATCCAGTTTCAGTTTCTTAGAAGACCTAGTTATAGGTCTGGTCAAAGTGGAGGCAAAGGGGGTGGGAGCAGAGGTGGAGGGGATGGTGGTGGGAGCCGAGATGGAAGGTAAAGGGGTAGTGGCAGTAGTGATGGGGATAGAAGGAGAAGAGATGGGGGTAGCGGTAGCGGTGAAGGGGATAAATGGAGCAGAGATGGGGGAAGAAGGAAGGCTGGGATACTTAAGAATACAGAGTTTATGCAACAAGAAGATGAGACCTTGATGCAGAGGGACCACATGAGTATGTTTTTGGAACTCCAAAATGGAGCGTTCAAGAGAATTAAGAAGATAGTGTGGGAAACATACCGTGATACTTCTACGGAAGTGATTGAGGAACACAAGATGCTTAATGGGCACTGTGACGTATCTCCCCTCCAAGGAGATGTATCAAACCATCATGTGGGTGACATCATCAAATGGTGGAGGGATAGAGCTAACCTTCAAACCCACCATGATGAAGATCAGTTCCTCATTGCCTTCAACAAACTTCCTCTCCTCAGCTACTCTGTCAATCCTTTTATTAAAAAAGTGGTACCCATCCATCCCAAGGCATGTTGCTTCAGCTATAAACTCTTCATTAATCGATATTTTTTTCCCACCATATTCAACTTTGTGATCCTTCCAATCCATCGCAAATTACATGGAAATGTTTTGGTCATGTGACCCTGTATCTTCTCAATAAAATTTGTAATGCCTCCCTGATTGAGAAGATTCCATAGCTCTTTATTATTCTTCCAATCCGGGTCCCTACTGGGCTCAATCTGGCAAGGGGCTCCTCCCATTTTCACCTTGCTGAAGTGTTTGAAAGTATTTTCTTCAAAACCCCTATGAGGAATGCTATATGAAATGTAGTTTCCAATCCGCCTTTCTCTATTTTTAAAAAGATCTCTCACGCGATGGGAATGAGGATTAGTATAGCATTGTTGCTAACATGAAAGTTCCCATGAATGCCTGCATGAATGTTGCTTTGTACCTAGGAAATCCCACATGCGTGAACTTCTACCTCCTTAGAAACCCACTCCAAGTCATCATCATCCTTACTACGGACTTGAATGTCTACAAAAACCTGTTTGAAAGCTGTTATAAGCAAAATATTACCGCATGTGTGAATTTGATCTTCTCGAAATCCACTTTAAGTCATCATTATCCTTACTATAACCTTGATTTCCCACAAAATCTACTTGAGTGTTGTTTTAAACAAGAAATTGTCAGCACATGTGTAAATCATATTCTCAAAGACCCACTCCAAATGATCATTAACCTTACTCCGTATTTGCATGCCCATAAGTATCCACTTGAATGTTGTTTTGAACCTGCTCAGGAATGTGATCACTATTATCCCAAATAATGTGATTAACATTTATGCCGTAGTTAGCCAATGCATCTGCCACCTTATTACCCTCCCGGTAAGTATGCTTGATCTGAATATTGTTGAAGGTTTGGAAAATACTTATGGATTCCAAGATGAAGTCCTTGATGTTCCAGCTTGGAGGTGAACACTGATTAAGATGGTTAATGATATTAAGCGAGTCTCCTTCCAGTATAATATTTTGAATATTATGAGTCTGAGCAATTCTAAGGCCCCATAAAGTGGCTAATGCTTCAGCAAAATGATTAGTTTGTATTCCCATTTTACCAACATAAGTAGCTATCAAACTACCTCTATGATCCCGATCACTCCTCCCCAGCTGCAATCCTAGGGTTACCCTTAGAGGCCCCATCAAAGTTCAACTTATACCAGTTGAGATCAGGAGGGTGCCAATGTATCAAAGATCTATCAATATTATTACCGGTATTATTTTGGATACTGTCAGCTCCAATCTTCCATTGGGACAAGATATGCTCTTCATTTTCTGGATAACTCTTGTTCTTGGGGGGTTTAAATCTAACAATGTTCTCTTTAATAGCATTAGAAATTTTACCAATACTGAGCTTATAATTCTGATTACTATTTCTAAAGATGATATCATTTCTATCTTTCCATATTCTCCAAATAACATGAGGCATTATCAATTTCCAAAGCCTTCTCACAACACAATGTTTGTAGGGTGGGCTCCATTGGGTCTAGAACTGACTGAAGTCCTTCGGCACCACCCAGGAAGCTTTAAAATTAGAGAGGGAAAAACTCCAAATTTTGGTAGCATATTCACAATGGATAAACAAATGACTGATATCCTCAGAGTCTTTTTTACACAGATGACATCTATTAGGCATTATGAAACCTTTTCTTATCAGGTTGTCAGTGGTAAGAATTTTTCCCCTGAGAGAAAGCCAAAAGAAAAAGTTAATTTTAGGTGTGAGCTCAATCATCCAAATCCTACTCTAGTTGAACTCAGTTTGACTATTGTCAAAGAAAGTATTATAACCAGTTTTAACAGAGTAGTCCCCATCAATAGAATTTCTCCAGACCAATTCATCCTTAACGTCCAGTTGACTTAAGGGGATAAGGTCCAACTGATCTTGTAGAGAGGAAATAGTTTGGTTCAGATCATCTCTATCCACAGAAAGTTTTTTCCATTTCTTATTGTTACCATCTCTTTCAATATAATCCATGATTCTAGTGCCATACTTACTTTCAAGACTATCTTTGACAACACCAAATCTATCCATAAGGCTACAATTAAACCAGTTATCATCCCAGAAATTTATATCACAACCATCTCCCACTTTCCATTTACTTCCTTATTTGATGAAATTTCTGATCTTCACTAAATTATTCCAAAAAATGGAACCATAAGGAAGATGCTCATCTTGAAGAAAAAAAAGACTACTTGTTGATTAAGGTATTTATCCTTAATTAATTCTATCCAGGGTTGCTTCTCTGAGAGCATTCTCCAGCCCATTTTCATGCAATAAGAGCCTCATTCATTTTCTTTATGTCTTTTATGCCTAGGCCCCCAATTTTTTTGGGAGTGCATACCTTATCCCAAGCAACTAAGTGATATTTAAACTTCTCCTCCATGCCCTACCATAAGAAGTTTTTCTGAATCCTCTCAATTTTTCTCTCTGAAGGTAGAAGGGATCTTATACGAGAGACATGATATAGATAGGTAGATTTTGAAGAGTGCTTTTTATGAGCAGACACTTACCAGCACTAGACAAAATGGCTCCTTTCCAGCCAGCCATTTTCTTTTGAAATCTCACCAACAGATCATTCCACACTTTGGTAGAAACTTTTTTAGTGCCAAGAGGGAGTCCTAAGTATGTGGCTAGAAGTGAACTTATTTCAGACCCAAATTTTTGCAATTTTAAGTTGTCTTTCCTCAAGAGTGTTGAAGAAGAAAATGGAGCTTTTATCATAATTGATCTCTTGCCTAGAAGCAGATTCATAAAGTTGCAGAATAGTCTTGGTTGCCTTAGCTTCAAGGATGGAAGCCATTAAAAGAAGGATTGTATCATCCATGAAATTGCTGATGAGAAGTTGCTTGGCTGATGGAAGTGGGCTTTGAACCTTTCAGAAGACCATCAATAATTGCTTTACCAATTGATCTACTAAGACTGTCTACCATAAGAATGAAAAGTAGAGGGGATATGGGATCCCCTTGTCTTAGCCCTCTATTGCTTGTGAAAAATCCCACCGGCTCACCATTAACCACCACTGAGAATCTAACCGTAGAGATGCAAGCCTTAATAATTTTTCTAAATTTTGCAAGAAAACCAAATTTAATCAAAACTTTGTCTAGAAAAACCCAAGAGACCTTGTCAAAGGCTTTATTCATATCAAGCTTAAGGACCATATTTGCTTTTTTATTATTGTCCATAGAGTGTATGGTCTCATGTACCATAATCACTCCATCTTGGATAATCCTACCTTTAATGAATCCACTCTGCTGCCTTGAGATTAAATCATTCATAATAAATTGTAACTTTGGTAGCAATGATTTTGGTAAAAATTCTATAGATAACATTCACAAGGCTGATGGGTCTGAAGTCTTTGAAGTCCTTAGCATCCATTTTTTTGGAGCAAGCACAATGTGGGTGTTATTCAGCTCTTTCAAAAGATCCCCAGTTCTATAAAATTCATTCACCGCCCTGAGAAGATCATCCAAACATATTTCCCAAAATTTCTGAAAAAAAGTTAATAGAAAAACCATCCGGGCCCGAGCCTTATCACCTTCTAAAGTAAACACAGACTTTTTGTAGTTCTTCTAGTGTGACAGCTTTAGTGATATCTTTAAATCTCTGCTCTTCAATTTTGTCTTGGGGAATAGCCTCCAACATAAAAGAAATTACCTCATCAACAATGATATTCCTCTCATTAAGAAGTTTTTCATAAAAATTGAGAGCTTCCTTTTTGATGCTTTTTAGATCTTTTATAACAGTGCCATTACTTTTAGCCACTTCCATAATCCTATTACAAGCTCTGTGTTTTAGAGTGGTCATATGAAAAAACTTCGTATTTCTATCTCCTCCTTTTAGCCAAATAGCCCTAGATTTTAGTCTCCATAAGGATTCTTCTCTGCTACAAATCGTATGCAGTTCTGAAAGAATATTCTTTTCCTCAGTTTGATCTTCAAAAGATCTCCCCATTGTATTCATTTTGATTTCCAGATCTTGGAGCTTTTGTTTTAAATCCTTTTTTTTCAAACACATTACCAAAAACTCTTTTATTCCAAATTTTAACTTGTTTTTTAACATTTTTGAGCTTCTGAATCAGTCTAAATTGAGCAGTGCCTTCACCATTCCAAACCCACCACTCTTTAATTTTTTCATAAATGTCATCATGCTCCATCCACATCTTTTCAAATTTGAAGGAGCTTTTGATGGGCTTAGTCCAATTGAGAAGATTTAAGGCAATCGGATTGTGGTCCGATCCAATTCTAGGTAGGGAAGAGAGATGAAAGTCCTGATTAAGAATCCAACTAGTAGAAATTAGGGCTCTATCCAGTCTAACTTGGATTAGTTCTTTCCCCAACCTTCTGTTAGTCCAGGTGTACTTATTCCCATGGAGATCCACATCCAAGAGATTAAGATCAGCAACAAAATCTGCAAATTCATCCATACCTGTGGAAAAACTGGAGATTCCTCCATGTTTTTCACCTGGTTTAGAGGAGAGTTAAAGTCACCCATGATAAGCCAGTTGGCTGTAGTATGTTGGTTTCTAAAGATCTTGAGATCAGTCCATAGTTTACGTCTCCCAATAACCGTATTAGGGGCATAGATATTAGAAAGGATCCATTCACAATTGTTCTCAATAACATGAAATTTAATAGCAAGATGATTAGTGCTAGCATTAAGAATCATACCAGTATATTTCCTTTTATCCCAAAAAGTAGCCAGACCTCTAGAGGCTCCCTGAGAGTCCACCGCAGCCATGTCAGAATTTTCCTAGAAATTCTTTTTACTAATTTCAAGGATCTTGGCATTCATCTTAGTTTCCTACAAAATCAAAATACTAGGACTACTAGAATCTCGTAACTCCTTAATAATTCTCTATTTGGAGTTTCCATTTAGCCCTCAGATGTTCCAAGAGATAATCTTCATTTAACAGGAGTGGGTGTTGGGATTTCCTGATGGCTCAATTGTCGTTGAGTGCCATCTGCAATGTCTTTCTCTATTCTCTTGGTTCTAAGGGCCTTTTTGAGGGCCTTCCTCTTTTAGAACTACTTCCAAAATCTACTATTCTTCTAGCAGAAGATCTAGTAGTTCTGGATGTTGAAGTTTCCCAGTTGTCAATTTTCTTTTTCTTTTCACTATAGAGTGATTCTGGGATCTTTTCAAATCCTTTCATTCTCTTTTTTTTTGAAATGACCTCTATGAATCTAGAAGTTAGCTCCTCGTCTTCCTTAAAAATCCTGAATGGCGTTACTTCTCCCTCCTCTTTCTCTCCCTGTTTACTGTCAATATATTGTAGACCTGCTTGTTGTTGTATATAGGGTTCCCATTTTTGGGTGAGATTTTACTTTCAACCCTTGGAGTGTTTTTCTGCAATGCTTCTTCTGATTCCATGTTGTCCTTCTCCAACATTTCCTCAATGATGCACAAAGAATTCAGCTTATCTATCTCAGCTTCCTTAGTATCATTTTGAAATTCCATAGTCTGAGCTAGATCCTTAGGAATAATATTTACCTTTATTGTTCCTTCTTGCTCGTCCACCTCTAGAGTCACCTTTACTAGATTTTACATATCTAAGTCTTCTTTGTTTCTTATGGGTGCTCCATGCAAAGCTACACTGGGGTTTTTGGACGCTAGACCAGGTGTTTCCTGATAGGAGTTCTAAACCCCCTTTTTTTCCTTTTTTTGTAGTTCAACTCAGGTTGGTTAGGGGCTTTTTCTTCTCTCTAGTTTTCCTTGTCTAGCACCCTGCTTTCCTTTGTCTTATCTAAATCTCCCTCAAGTTGTTCTTTCTTTTTGTATTTATCCTCCTCTTGAGAGATCTCCTTATTAGGGAATTTTCTGGTGAAGTGTCCTATATGATGATTTTCTTACACCTTAAATGAAAGGTTTCATATTCAATTTTTTGGTTCCACATGCCACACTTAGATTTCAAGATGATATGCTCTGGTAACTCTTGCTCCATTTCAGAAGATATGCAGAATCGAGCAAAAGAAAGTCTGGATCTATTTCTCGTGGGTCCATCCAGCCCTATCGGAGCACCTATGGATTTAGCAATGTTTAGCAAGATCTCATCATCCCAAAATTGTAGCGGTAGCCCTGGGAGTCTACACCAGATTGGAATGATGTTTATGTTTTCAATGTTCGGTCAAACCTAGGATACCATTTTTTCAAAAAAAGGCCCATATTACCCAGCCACCATGGGCCTCCCAGAAGCACCGATTCCAAATCAGTCTGCTGATTAAATTTTTCCAGAAAAAAACCCCGTGGCATAATGGTAATACTCAGATCCCCCTTTGGTTTCCACTTTCTAAGAGCCCATTTTCTAATGATATCAATATTAGGTCTGGAGCCTAGAAACTTACCAACTAGGGAAAGATTCACTTTGTCCAAAGCCCTATTCATGTAGCCATCTGGAACCTTTAGACAGGTAGCCCCTTCATTTTCCTTCTCCCACGTGAACTACCCTCTTTTTGGAGATTATGGACCCACCTTTCATTAGGGTTTTGAAGAATCTTATTCCAGGCCAAAGGTGTGGATCCCAGCGTGACCACTTTTTCAGTTTGTAGCTTTTCATCCATCCGATTCTGGTTAGTAAGCAGCCTCCTCTCAGCTATATTCTACCTAGCTTGTAGACATTCTCAGCAGCTAACACAAATTTGAGACTACACTTATTGTCACTTCCGTTCTTTATCTCCATCACTCGCTATCTCCATTATGAATCTTGTTACCAAAAGCAAGGAAACTATTTGGGAGCAAATCTTCCTAAAATAACGAGATAATACTTGGACTCCAATAATATATCTCTCTCCATAATTTTTGGAGATGGAGATCTTAGTTGTTAGGATTGGAATAAAGATAAGATCATATTGTATTTCCCAAAATAAGGAGTTGGTTGGATGCATGAATTATAAATGCAACCTCCCACACTCTTATATGTAATTTTCACTACCAAGAATAATATATTTGTTCTTCCTCATTAATCTTCTAAAAGAAATTATTCTACAGATTTTGAATTAAAAATATGAATTAAGTCCTCTTCCAAGGAATGATCTGGCCACTCATTCCAAGGAAGATGGATCAATGTGTTATGTTCATTTCTTTATTTCTTTCGTTTTCCTTTTGTTGTGATTTCTGATTTTATGTTATGTAATTCTTCTTCCGTATAATTTATTTTGTGAACCTGCAGGTGTCTTATTTATCTTTCATTTATTTTTAATTCAGTAATTTCATTTATGCAAGTGTGATTTCCTTCATGCAAACTTTATTTCTGTAAGTGTGCCTTTACATTTTCTGCATGTGTGATTTATTTTATGCAAGTTTGGATTGTGTTTAATGGAGTTGTTTTCCAAAGATATTTTTTCTCTTAATGCATACAACCATCGGACACTAGCCCTGGATTGACATTATTAATGGAGAGGATTGAAAACCCTCATCAATACAGGTCTGACAAAGGAAGCTTGAGTAAACGAAGGAGAAATGAAGAACAACGAAGAGAACAGTAGAAAATATTCATAGCCAAAAAATAGAGATTCATAAAAATATAGCAAACCAAGTACACAAATCAACGAACCATATTTTGTTGTTTATTCCTCTATCCAAGACCATAAAAATATACTTTTAAACTCTCCTCTCATGTAAAAAAGCATTCACAATAAATAAATCTCCTTTCTAGCTCAACGAAGAAAGAAGTGGGATTTCTCATCAAACCAGTTGTCGAATTGAAGTAAGATTTCACCCAAAAAAAAACCACATCAGAAATATAATTTTTTTGCAAATGGAGGAGAAAAATAGACCTGTAATTTTGAGGTCCATTAATGGTTGTTGCATCCAAAAGCACTTCCAAGTCTAAAATTTGAAAGTTTAAAATCTCCTAGACTATTAAGCGGATTGTTCTAAAATTTCAAAGGGGTGATATTGGGTAAAAACCCATATCAAAAAACTTTGTTCTCAATCAATAAGACCTCAAGAAGCCCATTTAATAAAAATAAAAGGTCTTCTACATATAGGATTGTTATTTTTGGAAAGCCAAAGAATTGAAGAACTCACAAAGAGAGACAATGACATTAGAGGTGGATTGCAATTGAGAACTCATTGAAAAAACATTTTTCGACACTTACTAAAAATAGTAATTTGTCTCATGGAAACCCACTAAAAATAGAAATTTGATCTAGAAGGAATGAGGAACGCAGGGAGAAAGGGGAATCAAGGTTGCAACATCTAGTTGAGGTTTGAGGAAGTTGCCTTTTCATACTTACTAAAAATAGTAAGTTGTTATTCTAGGGAAAACATGAAGCAGAAGTGGATAGGATAGAAGATGGCTCATCCCTTAACCTACAAGTTTGAGATAGAAGACATCAATGTCTTGTACATGGACCTCAATGACTTAAGAACTCACATGACAACCAGAGACTGAAAGAAGATTAAAGATCAAATATTCACTAGTGGCTTGTTCACTGCTATAGGACACCCAGTGTTTGTCCAAAGTCATGAGTTTGTCCTAGCTTGCTCTCACCACTATGAGCCTCAAACATGAACCATCCGAGCTGAAAATGGTACAACAATGGTGGTCATCGACCTAGAACCATATCTCTTTCTCTGCAGATGCTAACATCACCTAGCATGGTCATCATCTCAAAAGACATGGCCTTGCATGATTGGGAAACAATGGACACATGCATGCAAGGGGTTACACTAGGGTCATGGTTGAAAACGGTGTAGACATCCCTCAAGGATGCCTAAGAATATTCCAAGCTATGAAATTTAAGAAGGATATTTGGATTTCATCACTCTCCTCAATAGAATAATGGCTAAAGTAAGAACAAGAGCATTCAAAGACTGGATGGGATTTTTCATCTTGACATTGACAAGAAGGAAAGTAGAGAATTGACTAGGGGCAGATCATCAGCGAAAATCTACATCTGTAACAACTCCAAGTACCCATGACGAAGAACTTCCACATGAATTCTTACTTAGTCTACCTCCTCACTAGCTCAAGATCATTCAAGGGATTGGCTCTCACACAAAACATTTCCGCCAAGGTGCCTCCATTGTTTGAGAAACTTCCACAAGTGGTGATGGAGGAAATCCATAGGCATTTAACTCATGTTAATGATGCATTTATGATGTACGTAGTCTGAAACTTCAAAGGTGATTTGGAAGCTAGGATGTCATCACAAGTGGTGTCCTTGGTAAAGAAGTATGGTTCATATTTCATACAATTCTTGACATTATCCTACCTACAAGTTGTTGGCTTCAACCAAGCACCGCTAAGGCTGCCCAAGTACCTTAGTGACCAAATTGTATTGTTTGAGCTCTGCAGAAAGATCATTCAAGTGAATAAAAGGCTCGAAGTCGGAGGAAGAAGTTGATTTCATTTCCTATCTCTCTCGAGGTATTCATGTGCAAGATCTCAAATGATGCATCTCATGGTGAGGCTTCTTTCGTTCATTTGACTCCGCATTCCTACATTCCTAGGCCTAACTTCAAAATCCGAGTACATACCGACTCTTTCCATGTCCCGAATTAATGCAACATGATCCACAAAGGGTTGAGGATTACTAGGCCAATTACATAGATGAATTTGAAGTGCATGAAAAGGATCATATGAGGATGAAAATCAATGAGATGAGGAAATTCAAGTTCTCCTTGTATAAAGATATTTTGCAAGATGATGGGACGGAGATGTATGATTCTAAGTATGAGGCCATCAAGATGGCCCCTATACCTCCAATCAACTGGTATGTTTGTGAATCGGGGGTTATATTAGGGTGGATTGAGAAGGTGGTGAGGGGAACGAGGAATTGTTTCAGAAAAATAGAACCATGATCATCTAGTCACGAAGAATTCCTCTGAGTTAGAAGCAATCCTCACATCACCATCTTAAAAATTCATAGAGTTGACTTCTAGTTCTCAACACTCCAAAGTAATTTTGAAAAGGAAGGCCAAGGAATTGGAAGCTTCTCCTCACAAGAAGATGCTGAAGAAACTTAGAGTAGAAGAAGGCTGATTTACATCACTACTAGAAGAATATTTGATCACGAAATGTAAGAAGTACATCCCATGACAAAGGCACAAGTGGATGAAGAACACATGGTTCAAGATTTAGTCTTCGAGCCACCATAGGAGGTTTCCCCTCTTGATGACACTCATGCCTCTCTCATTCAGGATTTTCCTCCTCCTTCAAAACAGGGTACCATCGGTGCACCTATCATTGAACCTGAGTCCGATGAGATGTTTCCTTGGATGCAGGAAATAATTTTCCCTGATACCTGCACTATGTAGCAAATGGTGGCCCCTAATCTATCAATAATTGTCTCATTAGAAAAAGAAAAAAGATAAAGGAATCTCACACATAAAGCCTCATGGTTCTATAGTGGGGAAATGGGTAATCAATACATTGAAGTAGCTCGACCCAAAGTAATCAAGCCAGTGGATGAAATGACACCAGTTGACTATGAAATGAGCATAATTCAACTGGGACTGACAACTCATGAAGGGGATTTGCACATGTATCATAAATATTCTACTTGCATGGTGGCGAGGAATACATAGTATAAGAAGATTGATGAACTGAAAGAGAATATGTGAACTCTATCATTTTATGTGCAACATCTAGTTGATCCTAATTCCATGAAAATTCCCACTAAGGAAGTTGTTCCCATCAGTAGCTTCAATCTAGAATCCATCAGGAAGACACACGAGTTCAAAATATAGGGCGAGTGAATAATGAATGGATCAACTCAATTTTTGAAAAAGGGAAATAAGTATTCCAAGCTATAGTCAAACTCTTTGCTTACATGTGTGTGATAGCAGATAGGACACAGACACTCAAAGAGGACTTGGAGAAAGAAAGGGACTATTGGGAACCTTTGGGCCCAATAGTAGATGAAATAGCAACACTTATTGTCAAGAGTTGATCGACAGGAAGATATTTGAAACTTCCTCATAAGACTTATCATGTGTGTGGGTGAGGCCCTTGGAAATTAGGCTTGAGGCATTCAATCGAGATCATAGTAGCTAGAGGAAAAGAGGAACAAACATACAAATTACAGGATAATGTAAAATGGAAAATTCAGAAGCTTGGAGTGCCTACAATGGGTGAAGATACAACTGTCGATGAGTTGATTGGTTCATTTGAAGAACATATCAAGAAAGAGGTAGGAAACCCATCATCCTTCACTAAGGATACCCTTGACTTCCTCTCAAAGATTCGGGCCTCCATTGCACTTATCATAGAGAAACATTCATCATGGTTCGAGAAGTGCAAAGACATTAACAATGTGGCTGATGGATGGATAGAAACCTTGAGCTATGTTCGCATTCCTCATGCCGACAAGGTGGAACCTGCAGCTACAAATTTTATCAAAGAGCTTGGAGGAACAGAGGCCTTCTCAGGAGCACAAAGTGGAAGCTAGTTAGGGAGTGAGATCAAATTCATTGCAGTGACTCATCCTTCTACATAATTATTCTTCTTTCTTCTTCTTCCTCTTCTTTCTCTCTCTTCTCTTCTAACCCAACACTCTCTCTCTCATCAATGTTATATTTTTACGTTGAGGTTTGCACTTTTTAATATAAATTTAAGTCACCTTGTTTTTATAAATGAGACTTAAATATTTAAGTGGAATATGAATAGTCTATAGTCACATTAAAGTATTTGAAAATTCACTCGGAAGATGAAAAGTTGCCTCTTCTTCTATAAATTATAACAAGTTCCTCATTTGAGCTTCTTCTTAAACTTCTTAATCTTCTTAGACAACTTCTGAAACTTCTTAGATGTTGGAGTTGTTTTTTTGTGAATTCATGAGAGATATATCCTTGTGAAGACAACAAAGAGATGGAAAATTTCTTCTATTTCCCCTACTCAAATATTTCTCCTAATTCTATGTTGTGTACAATTTATGCTTGAGCTTCAATAAAGGAAGAAGGAATTTTGGCCTTTTTTTACTGAGGATGTTAGTGGTAATTTGTGCTCATTAAACACTATTTGGTCTTCTTGTTGTTATGAAGATTTGTTTTCTTCTAAATTCAAGTGCATGTAATGAAACTTCTAGTTGGTGTATGCAAGTCTCTAATTTTCTACTTGCAACATTAGTTTTCTCTTTTCTAAATTTCTCACTCTCTTTCCCTCTTTCCTATCAAATTCCTCTCTTGCAGATATATGCAATCTTTTTCCACAGGGTCAATGGAGTGACCCTATTGGATCCCTGACCAAAAGGCCCCCAAGATAAAACTCACTTTTACTCATGCATGCACGCACGGTAGATGCATCGGTTAAGTATAGGGAATTAGACTCCCAGAGTGTTGGCAAGATAACCACCAATTTTTCCCTAAAAATTTCTCACCAACAGTTTTTGGTGCCCACCGTGGGGCAGATTTAGTAGCATCTACACTTGAACACGACCAAAAGGTCAGAAAATAACAAAAAAAAATGAAAATTCAAAATTCAAAAAAATAAAAATTTCTATAATTTGAATAGCTATATGAGCCTTATGTCTATAAAACATGTCTATTCCATGAAATACTCATGTTAATAGACCTGAATTGATCTTCCACATCTAAGAGGATATTGCTTCAAATTTGAGAGAAGCTATCTGGCATAACAGGAAAAGTGTCAACCACTACTTCTTCGCCACAAGAATTTTTGACCTTGAAGAAGAACGCTCTACTGAATTGGAAAGACAAAGACAAATTCTAGCACCACAAAGAAGAGCATAGATTTCCAAGCTGGCAGATAGAAGATACACCTAGAAATAAAGACAAGGAGGACAAACCAACCCCACTTTTGAAGAGCTTCAAAGAAGACAAGAGTTGCTTAGAATTTAGAGGTCTCCCTTTCATCAAGAAACCGGTCATGTTGGGAACCTGAGTGTTGTCAATCCTTTGGAAAATGAATTTCCATACATCAACGAGAACCTTGAAGATTTCACTGATGTAGAGACCAAAGAAGAAGCTAGAGAAAGAGAAGAAAGAGAAGAAGAGGAAATAAGAGCTCAACTTGAAGAAATTGAAAGACTTCAACATGAGGTGGACACAAGAGAAAAAGTAGAAGGCTATGAACCTTAGAGAGGTTGGAAGATAGAAAAAAATAGAATGGGGATCGTGAGGTCCATAGGCCTAATGTACCATGGGGTGGAAACACTGGCCCACTCGCCCTTGCTCAACCACTTCACAAGCTACCAAAAGGCTCAAGAAAAAACTTTCCAAAATTCAGAGGGGATGGTTCTCAACTCCCCGAAGAACATGTAGAAGCATTTATCACTGCTTGTGGTGTATTGGGCATTGAGGAAAAGATATGGTGGTCTTTGTCTTTGTGGAGTCACTCAAAGAAAAAGTTTCCAAATGGTTCTACATGCTACCCTCGAGGTCTGTCACCTCTGGGAAGTTATTAGAAGTGCATTCGAACACAGGTTCACGACCACGGAAGACTGTCAAGATCTCTTGGTCCAATTGGTAGAAATGAATAAAGAAACCTTTGAATTAATGAGAGACTTCATAACAAGATATAATAGACTAATAATAAGAATCCTTGAAGATGTGGTACCTCCGAAAATAATTTGAAGAGATTCTTGATCAATGCCTTGCCATCGTGGTAGGTTTCTTCCTTAGAAGAACCCAACCAAGAACATTGAGGGAAGCTCAAGACCATGTGATTGAAACCGGTGATGATTTAATCCTATCCGGTAAAGTGAAAGGCCTAAATGGAAAGAAAAAGGCAAGAATTAAAGCTCCATCACCACAGACCCAATGTTCCAAAAATGGAAAATGACTTGGTTTCCTTGAAGAAACAACTCTCCCAGATCACAATGCGAGAATACTCCAAGGAAACCAAATCCTCCCAATAGACCAAGGATTTCTCCACTTCCTCGTCAACTTGCTCTCAAAGCACCACTAGTCAATGTCGTTTGTGACACCGAAGAACCATAGGAGGAATTTGAAATTGAAGAACCTGAAGAAGAAAATTTGTGGGACAATGACAACTATCTTGAGGTTGAGGAAGTTGATGGTGATACAAACAACAACCTAATTGAGTATGTTGATGATGAAGATGGTGATGATGAAGAAGCTCCAAGTTTATCATGCATATTTTTCACTCGCACACAATCCAAGAAATGTGTTCCATCCTCAACAAATGCGGTAAAGGATAAGAAGAAAGAATATTCTCCTGTAGAGGTTCCACAAAATAAAATCATCAATAGAGGATCACCGCTACCACCTTCATGGATTCGAGATAAAGAAAAATCAGACCCATTGGTTAGAAAGGATCATGCTTTGCCATACCAAGTAAGTCTTCTAGTCCTTCTCCCAGCTCAAAAGTTACTAAAAATAATTCTCCTTCAAATGTTATTCCTATAAAAACATCCAAGGTTCTATCAAAACCTACATCCCTACCTCCTTTTAAGCCATTTACTGTACCTGTGAAGGAAAATTCAACCCCCAAAAGAAAAAAAACTTCACCATATAAATATTATGTCATTCCTAGAACCTCTACCTTACCCACCATAGCCCCATTCAACTTTGTGGAACACACAAACAAAACTAAAGTCTAACTCTCAAAAATATAATACCTACAACTTCCCAATTTGATAGGTTCATTGATGTAGTCCGTGGTGGTAATCCTATAACCTCAAGTCCAAATTCCAAAGTCTTACTCCCCACACCATCCACACCACCTTCTCAAAACATACTAGCCCTCAGTGCCTCCAAAACCAATAAGGTTGAACCTTTCTACCTGTCACTCCTCATTAAAGGATTCTAGCTAAATAATTACATCATAGATTCTAGAGCCTTAGATAATGTGATTCCCGTTAAAGTTACAAATTCTCTAGGCCTCACCTTGACCTAGGAAAATGGCACCTTCTATTCAATGGAATCCAAACAAGTGCCATTGGTAGGAAGAATCAAATATGCACAGGTAGCATTAGCTGATTTTCCATATAAGAAGGTGCTTCTAACCATCTTGGTGGTAGACATCCCAACATCCTTTGGCATGCTATTGAGCTGAAGCTTCTGTAGATACTTGGGTGGAGAAATAAAAATGGATTGGTCATCTGTAACTATTCCAGTGAAAGGAGAGATGAAGAAGTTTCTTGGCCGTAAGGAAGATGAAGTTCACAGTGTGAAAGTTTGATGATCCAAAGGAAAACATTCTCTTTCAAGATAATGCGGCTAGGCAACTACTTCCTCACATCAGAAAAATATGAGAACTTTCCACTTCTTATGGAAGAGGAAGAAGATCAAGTTTGGATGATGGAATTTGATGGTATTCATTCCAGTGTAGGTTTGGGAGCAGGCGTGGTATTATACTCTCCTTCCGATGAATTGTACCCATTTTCCTACAAGCTACAATTTGATAATACAAATAACACGGTGGAATATGAAGCTCTCCTCTTAGGCATGGGTGTGGTAGAAGACATGGGAATCAAGAAGATGAGATCTTTGAGGTGATAGTAAAGCAATTGACAACAATATCAGGTGAAAAATCCAAGACTCGACATTATAGAAATAGAGTATGGGATTGCATTGAATCTTTTGATGCATTTTCCATTGAATCTATCCCAAGAGAAGAATGAAAAGGTTGATTCTCTTGTAGTTTCGGCTTCCCTAGTGACACCTCATCCTTCTTTTGGTAAAGACAAGGTGACCATTGAAATGGTATTCAGGCCTAGTGTACCAGATAATGCAAATCATTGGTAGGTCTTTAATGATGATAAACGAATTCTAGCATTTTTGGAACAAAGTGATAATTTCAATAATCTCTTCTTTGAAGGAAGCAAAAATCCACACCGAGAAGTGGTAGCCGAAGAAGATAAAGAAGGAATTGAAGGGATTGATGAAGAAAGAGTGATCAAATTGAAAGGAAACAAGATTCCCAAAGGTCTAGTTTCTCTGGAAGACCTCTTTGAAAAACATGAAAGATTCATTCAAGAGAAAGAAAAACAATCTTCTCGGTGCCCAACTAATTTTTATAATGAAAACATCGGCACCCTGGAAGAGCCAAGGATGGTTAATATTGGAAAAATTTTCTCACCCAAGGAGAAGAGAAGGTTTTTGTGTTACTCAAGAAATATTCAAATTTTTTGGCCTACTCTTATGATGAACTAAAATCCTTCCAACCAAAGGAAATGAATCACTAAATTCCCTTGAAGCATGATGCCAAGCCATTCAGGAAAAAAAGGCCATATAACCCAAAGATTGTTGATACCATCAAAGAGGTGGTAATGAAGATGCTTAATGCAAGGATTATCTTTCCCATCAATCATTCAACATGGGTGGCCAATATTGTGCCAGTGTAGAAGAAGAATGGTGAAATAAAAATATGTGTAGATTTCCATAACTTGAACAAGGCATCATTGAAAGACAATTATCCTCTCCCTATCATGGACCACATTTTACAAGTAGTCACCGGATCTGAAATGTTTTCCTTTCTTGATGGATTATGTTGATAAGAGAACACTTGAAAGAAAGCCCACAAGAATTCCACGTGGGAAATCGGGTAATATTCAAAGGCACGAACATATAGGAGAACGCGCACTTGGGCGAAGCTCATCTTTTTGTGAATTAGCCATTTTCACTCATGAAGGTATTTTTAGAGATGGCGTGCAGAGCACAAAAATGAGGAAGAGATGTGTGCACCACGCATAGGATATTCTTGGAGGATCAGATACAAAGCACTTTTCATGGACACATGTTGGAAATAGATCTACTATTGTCAGTTAACTACTAGTAGTCTATTGTTAGTGCACTTGCATGTGTGGCTAGTTTTTTAATGGCACATGGCTAATAATAGCATGTGACCTATTTTGGGAATAGATAAGCGGTGAGGCAAGTCCCCACCCTTATATATATGTAGTGAATCTGCGTAGTAGAGGTAGATGTATTATGGTAAATATATAGACAAAGATCGACATATACGAGAGATATGCATACATAGTGAGATTATGCTGCTAAATCTATTACATGCATACTACTTTGTGATTGTAATGAAGCTTATGTATACTTATTAAATTTAATATAATGGAGGATAGTGGCTGAATCTAAGTGTTATTTATGTGTGTATCTAAATCTAGTATGTTTTTTATTTCATCATGGTTAATATTTAGTTTTGTTCTCCCTTAGAGAAAGATCTAGTCTACTCTGTAGAATGATGTGTTAGTAATGGAACTGTATGTGTTAAGTATTCATCATGCTAACATCCTAAAAGAACAACCCTAAAGAGGGACTCTGGTACCTTTGCACACTTTGGGTGAGCACTCATTCTAGGTTGGGTGATGTCTCAACGCATCTAGGGTCTTATTGGATTTATATCACCAATTCTAGGCTACATCATTAGTTCTATTGTCAGGACCTCTTTTTCGATTGTTTTCAAGATGGTTCATGATGAATATGTACCGATTAACTCTACCAAGTGTTGGGGAGTGGATACATGATCTGGAAGAAGAATACGCATGTAGGTTCAAGACTAGATCTGAGTTTAATGCATGTACTTGGGTGGAACAAAATCAGTATAACAGTTTATATGAGAATTTTTTTGCTACATTTCCAAAGTAGGATTGTATGAGTGGATGATTGCTTATGCATCTAAGAGGAATTGGAGGTATCGTGTGCTTTTTGGATGCGGGAAAAATTCCAATCCCTTTATAATGTTGATCTAACTTGGACTCGAGATGTGGATACATGGTTTCGTGGTGTCTTAAACAGTTATATATTAGAATACTCAATTTCAAATTATTCGTGTCCAGAGGTAGCTGAATTCTAGTTCTTACGATATCCAAGGGGAGCTTACCTACAAGGCATTCCACTGGCGATCAAGATCCCGATGGTAACTTTAAACCCGGAGAGCAAATTGATGTCTAACTAAACCTCACCATGCGTGGGGCAGGAGTAGGTTTGGTGAAAGATGGTAGACCTAGTGATAGAAAGGTAGAGAGAGGAAAGGTGGCTTAAGTATAATGAGGCATGTGAGAGGGAGATAGAGAAGTAGCATAACATTACAGAAAGTATGGCATTGAGGAGAGAGATGGCTCGTGAAGGATTTGAATCTCACGTAGAAGACGTGGAGCTAGAGCATCAAGAACTCCCCCATCTTGGAAAGCATAACAAGGATCCCCCTTGGCCTCACATAGAAGTGCACCAGCAGAGACTACCTGGGCCACGGGTGCACATCTGAATCCACCTAGTAACCTTTCCCTTACATTTGGTTTTCTAGCATCTAGTACAACAAAGCAGTCAACAAACTAGTTCAAGCAGTGGGAGAGTAGGAGTGAGTATTATAAGAGCACAACGATGGTAACACAAATGGATTCATTGTTATATGGGAGTACCTTTTAGGTGTATCATCAGCAAAAAATACAAGCATGCTGATTTTTGGATTAACAAGAATCTGGAGTACTAATGCTTCACAGACTGTCAGGGTACAATTCAGTTCTACTATTGGGACACAAGGAAGTACATCTTTGAGTCGACCTCGGCTACTAGTGTTTGGGATCAGGAGGCATAGGTAGCTCTATTTCAGGTAGATCTAGAGGTTCTAGAGGTAGGGGAAACACCGAGGTTTTATATCGGTGGGTAGTGTCCGCACTAACCCTAAAATATTTACATGGATATGTCTTTTCATCTTCAGTATAGGGGCATAGAAGATACTTTGTTGAACATGTGCATATGTGTGAAATATTATGGCGTGTAAAAGTAATCATGGCTTATGAGCTTATGGAAAGCTAATTTACTACTACATTACAAGGGCGCACATACAATTTGGTACAAAAAGTTTGACCCTTATTAGACTTGCATAGATTATATAGCTTTAAAGGATGCATTCCTTAAAGAGTTTCATATCCCTGAGTTTGAGCAGAAGAGTATAAGTGCGCTCAAGGATATAAAGCAAGGCACTACTAAAAGTGTTAGAGAGTATGATGCACAATTTAAAACATTGTTATCAAAGCTTTCTTATGACATACATGCAAGCCAACATGCACAATGGTTTGTTGGGGGCTTGATTACCCCTTTTAGGAGGGCATTATCACATAAGAAATACACTGATCCACATGCAAAGCACTTGAATCAGCCTTGTGTACTAAGGTAGTTAGAAGCATAGATACTAGGGTGAGCCCATTTTTAGAAGCACAAATAATAGCTATGGAAAAATAGTTGGAGAAACTATCAGCAAATTCAGCACATGAGACACACACAAGAATTTGGTGCATGATTGTGAAGTAGAAGGTCACACAAAGGATAGTTTTCCTCATAGAATGGTACACTCATTGTTGATGGATTGTGAAATATTCCATTTAAACCATGATGCTAGCCACTACCCATTATTACAATGTGCGATAAGGAAGAATGTTTCAAGCTACTATAAAATCTGCAGGTCCACAACTCATGACACGGAAGACTACCGGTTGATTGGATAGATCCATGATGCTATAGATATTGGTGTACAACAGACATGAGTTTTAGATAACTCTAAGGAAAGAATGAGAATCAGGACGGGAGCACAATCAGGCACACTATGATCGGAATGAAGGGTGTTTTGAAGGTGGTCGTGGCAAAGGTTGAGGATACCATGGTGGATTTGGAGGATGAGGTCGTGGTAGTGGAAGAAGTGAGTTTCCTTGTAGAACATGTTATACATGTGGATCTCCTAACCACTACAAGTGTGAATGTCCTTAGAATATTACATGTTATTTCTATGGAAAGAACTATAGCTATGAGGAGTACCTGGACTTATATGAGCATTTGAGTAAGCAACATAAACAAGAAAACAAATGTGTAGGGATGGTTAGGATACAATGCGTTGTTGAAAATCAATGGATTTCTAAGATGGAAGTAGAATCTGAGGCACTACAAGTGAATATCATGACCCGCAATGAGGTGGCATGTGTCATGGAAGCATTATAGCAGAAACCTACCATAACTAAAGAAGAATTTCTTCATGCACAATTACCCAAATCCTACCTATCAGAAGGAGGTTTATCAGGAAACCATGGGAGTTCTAAGGAATCTTCAGGGTGAGATACAATACTTAAAGGAGAAAAATAAAGCATCAGAGACGGTCCAAACTGATATAGATGACTTGAGGGAAGTGTGTAAAATGTTGCATGAGGAACACATCATTCCACTGTTAGGAAGTTGGTTAAAAGGAAACACTCCACATGCAAGTACTGAGACTAGATGGCAGATCCTGCATGCAAATATTCCTCCTCATAGCCTAGATTATGACAAGGAAATAACTTTAAATGTTATTGTGGATGGGTGGCTATTGAGTAATATACTAATTGATACAGGTGTAGAAGTCAATGTTCTTACCTTGGATGCATGGGTATAAATGGGAAGAACCCCATTACAGCCATCCTCTAATGTATTATTCGGGGCTAATCGGACTAAGGCCACTCCCATAGGAGTTTTGAAGGATGCATCCATTACCATACAAGGAGATAATTTCACTTGAGACTTTGAAGTTTTAGCAGCCTGGAAGATTCAAATAGCTTCCCATACTCTATTGGGGCATCCATGGTGCTTTATGAAAATAATGTTGATCTTCGGTTCAACAATGGCTACATCAGTTTTGAAAATAAAGAGGAAAGAGTTATTATCCCTTTAATAGATGGAAAATATGTGCCCTATGTTGAGCCCTTAAGTGAAGAAGATCTGAATAGGATTTATGTACGCGTCATCCGAGATCCAGAGATGATTGAACCAACCAAAGAAGGACTAATTCAGTGGGAGGATGCATAGTCTATTAGCGATACTACAAGTGTTGCTTGTGATAATTGGTCTCACAACAACTTATGAGTTGGTAGGGCATGAAGTAAAGAGCATATTTCCTCGAGGCACAAAACCACGTTATGTCAGGAGGATAGGTAACAACTCGGTACCTTGTTACATAGGAGAAGGGGATCCCATGGTATTCATGCGCCATGGAAGAAAAATGGATAGACCCATGATGGAAAGAAGAAATATGCTAGCATATACACTATGTGGGATAGCAGCACACTAGTGGGTGGTCCACAGGGATAATCTTTTCAAATGGAATGAAATTGGGATTGCTCTTACTACTAGGTTCTTCAAGAGCAATGCACCTACTCAAATATGTACTTATCATGGTAATCAACTTGTTCAACACCACGTTCAAAAGTGTGAGAGACTCTAGACAAAAGGGTAGGAATCTTTACAACCTTCACTATGGGTGCATAGGTTTTATTCCACTTTACAAGGTTGTGTGTGTGCTTGGTATGTATATGCATAACTCCATAGAGAAACTAGAAATTGGAATAATTTAATTGTAGGAATGGCCCACACATTTGACTTCTTCTCTAAAAAATCCTTCGGTAGAAGAAGAATTGAAATTTATCAAGTTCTTAACTATGATGGATAGTGCCAAGACTGAAGTACTCCTTTAGGAGTTATTAGACAAAGAAGGCTCAGGAGCATGTCTTGATG
Organism: Taxus wallichiana var. yunnanensis; assembly: GCA_018340775.1. Taxonomy (NCBI): domain Eukaryota; kingdom Viridiplantae; phylum Streptophyta; class Pinopsida; order Cupressales; family Taxaceae; genus Taxus; species Taxus wallichiana. Next base: position 947,286,753 of record CM031235.1, read on the forward strand.
AAGAACCAGATGCAACATTACTTCAACACACTTTCCTTTAGAGAGAGAAAGGAAAAATGGTCTACCTAGTGGATGATGAAGAAGTAGATAATCTGGATGTAAACCATTCAATAGGGATGTGTGAGGTAATTGACAGTGTGGATAAGGCCATGCATGCATATCATGAACCTATGAAGATAAATCGGGTGAATATTGGAGCAGAATCATCGAGCCTAAGGAAGCCATAATTGGAGACTATTGGTTAGACTCAAGTGGAAAAAATCATAGAGTTACTTAAGGGATTACAAAGAATTATTTCCTAGGGGGTACCATGAACTTAAAGGCGTGCATGAATCATTAGTGGAGATGAAGATAAAGCTTAAAGAGGGTGTGTTCCCGGTTAGAAAGAGACCTTACAGAATGAACCCCAATTTGCGTGAAAAGGTCAAAGAAGAGATTGATAACATGTTGAAGTCCAGTATTATCAAGCCCCTTGATGAGTCAGAATGGGTTAGTGCAATGGTGATTAGTATCAAGAAGGATGGACATATTAGAATATGCGTGGCTATAGGGAGTTGAATTACGCATGTGTAACTAATCCATTTCCTACGCCATTCACCGATGAAATACTAGAAGAAGTTGCAGGGGCATGAAATCTATTCATTTACTGAGATGGGTTCTCTGGTATCATCAGTTCGGATTTCCCTAGAGGATCAAGAAAAACTACATTTTACTACTAAATGGATTAGCATTGCCTATATGGTAATGCCTTTCGAACTAAAAAATGTGCCCACTATATTTTCACGCATAGTTGTCCAAGCGTTCAAGGAATTTATTCACAACTTCTTATAGGTATATTTAGACAATTAGACGGTGTATGGATTAGTTAAGGATCACTGTGACAATCTACGCTTAATGTTTGAATGGTGTAGATAGTTGAGTATCTCTTTGAACATCAAGAAGTGCATATTTGCTACACCATTTGGGATACTTTTAGGAAACATAATGCAAAGGAGGGCTTGTTTGTTGATCCAAAAAGGTTGTAGTCATTATAGGCCTAAGGGATCCTACCATTCAAAGTGAGGTGCACAGATTCTTCAGTCATACAGATATTACTGAAAAGTTTATCAAAGGTTATGCCAAAGTTTTTTCACCATTAGAAGAGTTATTGACAGGGAAAGGTATGTTCTACTGGGGAGAACAGCAGCAGCGCACATTCGAGACATTAAAGGAGAAACTTACTACCACGCCTATTCTACATTTTCCTTCATGGGACAAACCATTTCATGTACATGTTGATGCCTCTGGCATGGCCATTGGCATAGTGTTGGCTCAACTGGAGAAGGTATTGTAGATCATCCTATTTATTTTGCTAGTAGAAAGTTGACTCCTGCAGAACAAAATTACACAACTACAGAGCACAAAGCTTTGTCAATGATATATGCATTGCATAAATTCCACCAATACCTACTAGCTACACCATTCATCTTTTATACAGATCACATGGCATTGAAGTATTTGGTAAATAAACCTATTTTACAAGGGCACATATGTCAATGGGTGCTCTTATTTCAAGAATTTGATTTCACAACTTGTGGTAAAACGAGGAAAAAGTAATGTTGGACCGCACCATCTATCAAGAATACAAAATCGGAGAAGAAGTACGAAATTGAGGATACCATGTCAGATGCACATTTATATAGGTTACAATGCATGCCATCGAACTAGAGGACATTGTTATCTTTATATGAACAGGATGGCACCGAGAAGGAATGAAATCTTTGGAAAAGAAATATCTTGTTATATTAGCCACATCTTATATGTTAATCGGTGGTGACTTGTAAAAATTGGGCCAAGACGACGTATTTCATCATTGTGTATTGGAACATGAGTGCATGGGTATTATGGAAGAATATCATGGTGGAATTGTAGGTGGACACTATGCCGGTGATGCCACAACGTGTAATATTCTACTCAATAGATTATGGTGGGAGACCCTCTATAAATATTGTAAGGAATTTTATAAGGCATGTGATTATTGTCAATGACTTGGAAAACTAGGTCAACGAGATGAAACACTTGTGAGACCTATTACTCACACATAATTGTTTGAGAAATGGGATATAGATTTTTTTGGGTCCTATTTCACCAGCTACGGGAAGAATTGGATCATGTTACGTCATAACTTACACCGACTATCCGACAAGGTGGGCGTAAGAAGCACCAAAAAGGACTATAGAGCAGATACATCAGCCCAATTTCTATGGGAAAATATTATTACAAGGTATGGATGTCCTTTGAGTTTGACTAGTGATAGGGAACACATTTTCTACGAATGAAACCATTAGAATTTTATTGGATGAGTTCATGATTGCACACCATAAGACCACACCTTATCATCCTCAAGAAAATGGAACTGTTGAGGATTTCAACAAAATTTTGAGCTAGACAACGACAAAAATATGTGATGTTGGAAGAAAGGATTGGGATGATAAAGTCTCTCACTGCAGTACTTTGGAAAAAGGGCTCTAATTTTGGGAATTTCCCTAAACACAGAAGAAACACTGCTCAAATATATTGGTGGATTGCATAGTTATCTAAGGCATATGATACTTGTTTTAGGTCCTACTAATCTTGATGCAGTATGTGTTCAAGCAACCCATCTGGAAGCATGAGGGAAAATGACAAAGGAGTCCTCTTTCTCTTCTTTTAATCAGAAGAACAAGCAATCTGAAGGAAAAGGTTCGAAAGAACAAGGAAAAGGAAAGGGTAAGCATAAAACAAACTCTACTGTTAAGAAGGAAGATGAAAAACCATTTTGCAATCATTGTAAAAAAAACCATGATGAGTCTAAATGTTGGAAATTACATCCTGAAAAGAAGCCCAAATGGATGGTTAAGAAAGGAAAGGAAAAGAAAACAAACACTGTAGTGCATGATCTTGGTTCTGATTCAGGTGATGAAACCAAAATCACAGCTATGGGTTTACAAGGTAAGTCCACTCTTTCAATTTCCAACAATAGCGTTTCAGATGTTGCATCTTCTTCTAGTAAACAAAGTACACCTGACGATAAGAAAAGAAATGAGCTTTTCCACATTAGAGTAATTTCAAAGCATACAAAAATTGATACTCTTTTTGATAGTGGATCACAAGCTAATTTGATTTCAGAGGAGGTTGTTAAAAAACTAGGACTCAAAACTACACCACATCCTAAGCCTTATCCTTTGGGCTGGGTTTGTGATGATGCAAAACTGCAGGTAACTAAAACTTGTACTTTCAGATTTGCCATTACAGACAAGTTTATTGATGAGGTTGAATTGGATGTAGTTCCTTTGGATATTTGTGGGGTGGTTTTGGGAAGTCCTTATTTGTATGATCGTAAAGCAATCTTCTATAGGGAAGAAAATAAATATTTGCTTGTAAAGGATGGAATTGAGTTTATTATTAGAGCTCACCGTGAAAAGAATAATCTATCCTTGGTGACTGCAGGTCAAATGAAAAGGCTTGTAAATTCAAGCAAAAGTTTTGTGCTCATGGTGGTCAAAGCCAAGGAAAAAGAAAATGAAATGGCTTTTGAGACTTGCGATCTAAAACATAAGGATGAATTGGTAAAAATTGTTTCTCAATTTGATGATGTTTTTCAGGATCCACAAGGTCTACCTCCCAAAAGAGGGGTTCAACATGAGATACAGTTGCTTCAGGATGCACCTCTTCCCAATATCGGAATGTACAGGTTGTCAGTAGTAGAGAACGAGGAAATCAAGAGACAGGTAATGGAACTTTTGGCTCAAGGTATAATTCGTCCAAGTACATCCCCATGTGGTTCACCAATTATATTGGTTCCCAAGAAGGATGGCACTTGGCGAATGTGTGTTGATTTCCGTGCTTTAAACAAGATTACTATAAAGAATCGTTACCCTCTTCCTAGAATAGATGATTTACTGGATCAATTAAGAAATGCAATTTATTTCACTAAGTTAGACTTAAGAAGTGGTTATCACCAAGTAAGAATTGCAGAAGGTGATGTTTGGAAAACTACTTTTAAAATGAAATAGGGATTGTTTGAATGGTTAGTGATGCCTTTTGGTTTGTGCAATGCACCGGCAACATTCATGAGAGTTATGAATGAAATTTTTAGACCATTCATTGATAATTTCATTATTATCTACTTAGATGATATTCTTATTTTCAGTAAATCATGGGATGAACATATTAAACACATCCAGAAAGTCTTAGATGCACTAAGGAGAGAGAAATTGTATTTGAAGATGTCAAAATGTGAATTTGGAAAAACATCTTTAATTTACTTGGGGTATATTGTAGGAAATGGAGAATTGAAAATTGATCCTGCAAAAATAGAGGTTATTGTGAAATGGCCTAGACCCACAAATGTGACGGAAGTTAGAAGTTTTCTAGGTGCGATTCGATCTGGAGGAAATTTATTGCTAACTTCTCATATATTGCATCTCCTTTGCATGCTTTGACAAGTATTAAACAGGTCTTTCAGTGGGGAGGAACACAACAAAAAGCATTCGATACACTAAAAGAGAAGATAAGTACCGCTCCGATCTTGGCACTTCCGGATTTACAACATTCATTTGAGATTGAGACGGATGCTAGTGACTACGCAATGGGGGCAATTTTGATGCAGAACAAACGACCAATGTGTTACCATTCAGAAACCTTTACAAGTGCGGTAAGAAACTATCCAACTTATGATAAAGAGTTGTATGCTTTGGTTCAAAGTGTTAAAAAATGGAAGCATTATTTAATGGGAAAAGAAACAATTATCCATACTGACCATCAACCGCTTCAATATTTACAAACACAAACCAAATTGCAGCAGTCTAGACATTTCAAGTGGATGGGATTTTGCAACAATTTCATCTTGTAATCGGTATAAAAAGGTATTCAAAACAAGGTTGCCGACATGTTGTCCAGACCACCAGTGGTAGTAGCATCTATCCTTTTACAGCATAGTTCTTTGGCTCATGTTAGTTACAAGGAACAATATGCAAATGATGTTGATTTTAGAGAAGTGTATGAGGATTTAGTAAGTGGGAAACAAGTAGGAGAAAAAGATTATCATTTGCATGAAGGATTGTTATATCATTCTGGAAAACTTTGTATTCCAGAAAATGAGCGTGTGCATATGATTAGGGAAGCACATACTTCTCTTATTTCAGGGCATTTTGGTGTAAGTAAAACAGTTGCACATTTACAAAAATATTGCTATTGGCCTAGAATGCATGAACATGTAAACCGCTATATTAAGGGGTGTGTTCTTTGTGCCACAAGCAAGCCAAGTAACAGGAAATTAGGACTTTACACTCCTCTTCCTGTTCCAACACGGCCTTGGGAAAGTGTTTCCATGGACTTTGTAGGAGGCTTGCCCATGACACGGAGAAAACATGATTACTTATATGTGGTAGTGGACAGATTTAGCAAAATGTGTGTGTTGGTTCCATGTACTAAACAAATAACTGGTGAGGGAACTACACATTTATTCTTTCAGTTTGTTTGGGTTCATTTTGGTTTACCTACTTCAATCATATCTGATCGGGATTCTAGATTTCTTGGGGAATTTTGGTCAGCATTGTGGGGGTTTATGGACACAAAACTGAAAAAAAGCACTGCTTTTCATCCACAGACTGATGGTCAAACAGAGGTTGTAAACCGCACAGTGGTACAATTACTTAGGGGCTATAGTAACAAACATCCTAAATTGTGGGATGAACATCTTTATTATGTGCAACATGCTTATAATCGTGCCTTACATTCTTCTACTTTGAAGTCTCCATTTGAGACTTGTTATGGTTATCTGCCTAATTCTCCATTAGATATATATTATGGACATGAAACTGTTGTTAATGGTGCAAGTGATTCTGACAAGGCTAAAAGATTTGTGCAGAGAATACAACAGGTTCATCAGTATGTCCATGAACAATTGGAGAAGAGCCAGGCTAAGTACAAAGCTAGGCATGATAAACATAGAACCCGATCACAAGTTCAAAGTTGGTGATTCATTTGGCTTGACATCAAAGAAAGAAATCTTGTGCAGTGAAGGTAAAAAATTGAAACCTATACGGTATGGTCCTGTTCCAAATATTGGAAAAAATTGGTAACAACGCTTTCGCTTAGATTTACCTCCATATATGCAAATCTACTCAGTTGTAAATGTTGAGAATTTAAGATTGTATGAACCGCCTATGATTATTGATCATGATGATTCTAACATAATGCCTTCCATTGATGATTTTTCTCCTGAGTATCTTGATGAGTTGCAGGAAGACATCATTTTGGACAGGAAAGAAAGAACTTCGCGAAGAGGTGATATTGAGTATCTTCGTGTTGGGTTCAAAGGCATGCATCCGAACAAGGCAAAATGGATGGAAACCGGAAAGGTGAGGGAGAAATACCCTCACCTATTCACCAATTAGGTTGACTTTTGGGGTCCAAAAGTTTCTCAGTGGGGAGGAATGATCCAGAGGATCCTCACAGAGAAACACCGATCTAAGATCTTCTCAGAAATTGTTGCAGTCATTTTTAAAGCGTGGGGAAAAATTATACGACTCCAACGACAGCTTGTTTGCAGGAAACGGAGCTCGTTTGCAAAAGTTATAGCCCGCTGAAATTTTTGGGCAACTGGCGAATTTTGGGGTTTTTGTGCAGGTTGGACGTGTGCACGCTCGCCAAGTGTTGCGATCGTATTGCGACACGTGGACAAATTGTGTGACGTATTAAAAAAATGGGTTTTGGAACGCCGGTCTTGGACACTCGATCTCGGACAAATGGACCCCGCTATTTACTGGCTGGGGGCCCTCAGCCAGGTTCGACACACTCGATTTAGGAGGGGTGCCTTGGCCTCCTTCTCATTTAACCATTCAACCAACTGTGTATATAAACCTCTATATTTTCTATTGCGCCATGCATGTGGGATATTGGGCAGGTTTGATTTAAATTATCCACGCCTTATAAACTTCTTTGCATTTTCCACGCCTATGTCTATTCATTTCCACGCCTATATTAAACTTTCCATGCATATATTAAATTTCCCACGCCTTATTTCCAACTGTCCACCATTTAAGGGATTGGGCGCCTAAAATTATGACATGCGCCTCCCAAGAAATGCGCCCAAAGTCAAAGCGCCTATCACATAGGCTTAGGTGGCTTACTTGCCACTTGAAATGCGCACCCACCTTCTAATTTAAACCATTAGATAAGTCTCCAGCGCCCAATGTGGGATTTTATTCCCAAAGGATAAGCCAAAAGACATGGAGGGGAATGGAACTCGGGTGGAGGTAGTAAAAGGATAAGCGCCCAGCCATCAGACCAGGAGGCGCACAAACAATATAAATAGGGTGATATTTTATTTGTAATGCATTCGGACTGTGTAGAAATATTGTATTGCTCATATCTTGAGCTAACGGTGGAATTTGAAGGAGATGTAAAAGGCAACCCCTGTTATTTTCGACAGAGGAAGACTGTGAGAAGGTCTAAATTTTGTAGAATTCTTTGTAAAGGATTATTTTCAAGATTTTAATAGATCGGTCCCATTCAACCGGACCCGGAGACGTAGGCCTCAAGCGCCGAACTCCGTTATCAATTCTCGCGTCACGTTGCTGGTGAATTCTCTTCATTTATTTCTGTATTTGCACAGTACTTGCAGTTTTTATTCTTTTATTAAAAATACAAAAAGAAATAATGCACAAATTTAAATCGAAAATCAATACAAAGCAAGAAAAGTGTGTGTGCACAATTGCTAGTTAAATTTGGTTTTCGAGATCGGTGCATGGGTATTATGGAAGAAGATCATGGTGGAATTGTAGGTGGACTCTATGCCGGTGATGCCACAACGTGCAAGATTCTACTCAATAGATTATGGTGGGAGACCCTCTATAAATATTGTAAGGAATTTTATAAGGCATGTGATTATTGTCAATGACTTGGAAAACTAGGTCAATGAGATGAAACACTTGTGAGACCTATTACTCACACATAATTGTTTGAGAAATGGGATATAGATTTTTGGGTCCTATTTCACCAAATCTTCTACGGGAAGAATTGGATCATTTTACATCATAACTTACACCGACTATCGACAAGGTGTGCAAAAGAAGCACCCAAAAAGGATTGTAGAGCGATACATCACCCAATTTCTATGGGAAAATATTATTACAAGGTATGGATGTCCTTTGAGTTTGACCGGTGATAGGGAACACATTTTTTGAATGAAACCATTAGAATTTTATTGGATGAGTTCATGATTGCACACCATAAGACCACACCTTATCATCCTCAAGAAAATGGAATGCTGTTGAGGATTTCAACAAAATTTTGAGCTAGACAGACAAAAATATGTGATGTTGGAAGAAAGGATTGGGATGATAAAGTCTCTACAAGATACTTTGGGCATATAAAAAAACATATAAAAGGTTGAACAAAGCCACACCATTTTAGTTAGTGTTTGGTGCAGAAGCCATTCTTCCTATGGAATTTATGTTACCTTCTTTGTGTATTGCACATGAAGGAGGTCTAGTTGTTGAGCAAGCTTTAGAAGAATGGATTGAAAATATAATGTAGTTGGATGAGTGATAAGCCATAGCTCATTGGAGTCGAAGAAAGCAAAGGCTAGGCGAAAGCATGGTATGATAGAAACATAAGGGATAAGAAGTTTGAGATTGGACAAATGGTGCTTCCTATGACTCTAAGTTCTTACGCCATCCAGAAAACTTAAGGTACATTGGTTAGGGTCGTATGTTATCACTTACATCCTTGGAACAAGAGTTTTCAGTTAGAAGAACTTGATGGAACAAGGCTACTCGGTTAATTTAATGGGAGTAGGATGAGGCCCTACTATAAATAAGTCTTCTTGGTGTTTTTAATAAGGTAGTGTTGCCATTTAGATTAGGTTTTTGAATTACGCACTCCCTTAATGTGTTTCCTTCTTTGTCGCTATGCTTTGTCAATTTAGTTATTGTTCTTGTGTAATAAGCACACTTGTGAGCATGAAGCTAATTACTATATGAAGTGTGTTTATCAAAGAAAGGACTGCACATACTTTTAGTGTGGGGTGGTTATCGATATCCAGGTACAAAATTGTGGGAATTGAAAGATGAAAGGAATAAGATGTTACTTTTTCTTTTCAAGTATAATGAATGAAAAGGATTGCTTCTAAAAGTGACCAAAGATGGAGATGAATGAAGGGGAAGTATAATGCGAGGTAGCAGAGGCCATAAAAATTACCGAAGAAGGTGTAGTGATGAGGTACTCGAGCACAAGGAATCACACCGAAGATAAGTCTGTGACAAGAGGGTAAGAAGGTAGGCTAAAAGGTTATATCTGGGGCACGAAGATGTACCATGTGAAAAGAATGGAATTGGTCAATTAGATAGAGGATATTTGGTAGGTGAAGGAGAAATGAATTCATAAAATATTTGAAAATATATATAAGGATGGGATGTGAGTTCATTTTTACCATTGTGATTAAGAGTATTTGAAAAAGAGATAAGTGTGAAGAGCTAAGTGATCGAATTGAGGTGCAAGAGGTGTGTAGCCAGTCGTGACGAAGAGATATGTGCATAGAAAGAGCTTGTGTCCCCGATGGTGAAGGGTTTGAGTGAAGAAAGGTGATAGAGAGGAGCAAGGGCACGTGATTTCACCTAGGGCATGCTTTGAATCAAGCTAGGGTTTGATTCACACATTATAGAATTCAAGAGGTGAGTATTTATAAAGGATTGCAAGGTAGAAATGGCACCCAAGAAAGTAGTTGCAGCAGGAGTGAAGGGAAAGAAGAAGGTGGTCATAGAAGAAGAGGAGATGGCTCCCGAAAGCAATTTTTCTGAAATGCAATATCTAGAGGGGGTCATCGTAGGCCAGGAGTGGGATTCTCACATAAGGAGAAGTAAGGTGAGTGAGTATAACCACCGTACCACAGAGAATAAGAAGGAGCTTGATGCCTTACTGAACACAAAGATGAATAAATGCATGGCGAGAAGACATGTCGGTGTACAACGATGTTGGTGAGAAGCTCTTGAAGAATATTGGAGTTTACCAGCTATACAAGCTCCCTTACTTTGGGAAATATGAGCCCTTGTACTAGTGGCTCATGAGCAGAGTGCACAAAGATTTTTCTACTTTGCAAGACGTAGAGCCAGAATCTCGATGCGTTAATCTCCATGATAACAGAATTGAAGGGAACAAGAGAAGATTTGAAGAATGATTTAATAGACAAGGCCACAATCTTGGAGACCATGAAAGGAGCTGGGGTATAAAAGGGTCTCATGTGGTATTAACATAGATAAACTTAAGAAGTATCTAGTTGTGTAAGCAGCTGCACATCTTGTTACAAAGTTAAATGACCAAGAGAGGTGGTCACAAGTGAATACCATGTGGCTACACATTGCTAAAAATATTTTTGAAGGGGTAGTCTACAAAATTTCATGTTACATTGTAGAAAATATTGTTGAGGAAGTGCACACATGAGGAAAGATCAGCTTTGGAGCTATTATGTTATCACTGGTGTTCATGGAGATCAGAGTACCTGATGGACCAAAAGAGAAGATATGGGAGTATCCCATGGAGCACAAGTCACCTGCAAAATTCTTCAAAAGTACTTGTGTGAAGGATCCATGACAGAGCAATTCGAGCAAACGGATGAGAAGTGGAAATGCGATAGGCTCTGTGTGGCCTTTGAAGAAGAATGGTGCATCCCCAAGGAGTTGCCTTTGGTGGTTGGAAAAGCAGTTCAGTTCATTGTATACCAACACTTTTGCATAACACTGATTCACCATGAAGGATGGAGCATGGATCCCTTGGTGTAAGTTACCATATGCCTTCACAACAAGGTACTTCCAGCATTAGTACACATGTTATCAGATGCACGATGCCTAACGTTCAATGCCAAGGTAGATTATGACTACCACACGCTAAGGAAGAAATATGTGTATCCAAGATGGGGTGCATACATTGAAAGGATCATTTCAGACGTATTGAGCATTAAACCAGTAAGTTTGGTTGTTGGAGACATTGGAGAAACACTTGGTGTACCTCTAACTAAAGCCCAAGTTGGAGAATAACAAGTATGTGGAAGATGAATTTGCACTTCCAGCACCACCAAAGGGTAAGCATACCATGGAGAACATTCCAGTGCCTAATCCCACAGAGCCAATTGAAGTAGAGGATGAGGAGGATGAGCATGAGGATAGTGGTGGTTTGGAACATAGAGGTAGAAGACATCCTATGAATAAGGATGAAGATGAGTGTGTAACTACACCACCTCAGCCACAAGAGGGGGATGATGAGGACTTGGATGCAATCCAAGGAGAGCACATATTTAAGAGAGTGTTCAAGAGAACAAGGACCCAAGGTGCTACTCCAAAATAGTATGCAAATCACCCAGACTCTCTCCACAGAACGAGACAACCAAGAAAAGGAGAAGGAAACTAAAATTGAATGAGGAAACATAAGAGTTAGAGAAAAGCATGCCTAATTCGCCTACAAACTCTAGAAAATGTATAAGAGAAAAAAGATGAAGAAATGAAGGAAGGAGAAGAGGAAGAAAAAGGAATAGATGAGACAGCTACAAGAGACTGCTCAGGACATGGAAACACAAGTTCTAAATCTAGAAGCTCAAGTTCCTAAGCAAGCTCGAGGTCAAGAAGAATAAGTGGGGAACACATTCCACCAGCCATGGGTTATGCTGAGGACATAGGTAAAATTTTCTATGCCCGTTTCTAGAGCACACTGACACAAAAGGAATTATATGGTTGGGAATTAATGGATGAAGATATGGCTACAATGCACACAAGGAAGCAGTTATCATGGTCGATGCACACACACATGGATGAACCAGATTTTGATGTGTGTGAGGAGTCATGTGTATCAAGGAGGTTGAAAAAGACACCTCAAGCTAGACACATGACAGTAAAGCCTACTGTTATGTCAAATGAACAGTGAGCAATGCATTAGTAAAAGTCTCAAAAGAGGTGGCGAGGCAGAATATGGACAAGGCTGCCACAATTAGGGTGCTAAGGGAAGAGATTAAAACTAAGGATGGGGAGATAACATGCCTAATGTAGGAAAGGGACTTAGTGTAGAAAAAAACTTTGTATTTGTCACCATCGCAAAAGGAAATTGGTGATAATATCATAATGGCTAGGCCATTTGGAGCCAAAGGTACCAAAGACGTTTCCTCTAGCAATACACTATGTAGGTACATTGGTGGACCTAGTGCTTGAAGATGAACCTCTGTGCATGCCAGTGCCAAAGGATCCAACACAAGAGGTAGAGTGAGAAAAGGATTTAGTGATGTGAAAGATTACATCATATGAAGGACTGTTGCAAGTGTTGTAGGAAGAACTAGCGAAGGAAGACCAAGCCTTGAACATCTGTACAGCTCCAGAGGTGCTAATCAACATAAAAACCCTAGAGGAGAACAATGAAGTCCAGAAAGTGATGAAGGATAACACTTTGGGCCATGCAAAAAGGTTAGAAATGGTTAAACAGAAGCACAAGGCCCTGGTAGTAGCCCAAGAACCACACAAAATCAACTAGAGGAGCTTGGGAAGCTCATTGTGCAGAAGATGGATTTGTTAGAGGGAAGGATGACTATAATGTCCAACATTGTGTTGGTCTTGCAGAATGAGAAAGGAGAGATTGTGAAGGATGAACTGGAGTCCATTGTTGTGGACATTCCAAAAAAAGAAGAGGAAGCACTTGTTGAGTGGCAGGCCTTGGAGGTAGAAATAAAGGAGCAATATCCCAAGTTGGTCCTTCAAGTTGAAATAGATGAAGCTGTCATGTATAGACATTATTCTTTATTTGTAAAGAAAAATCTTTTTATTCTTTCCATTCAAATTCTTTACTTCAGTTTTGGAGATAACCATTATCGGGGTGACAATGAAATTAGTGTGGGGTAATGTTGATTAGAGAACACTTGACAGAAATCCCACAAGAAGTTCACATGGGAAATCAGATCATATTCAAAGGTGCGAAAGGATAGGAGAATACACGTGTGGGGAAGAAGTTCAGCTTTTCGGGACTTAGCCATTTTCACTCATGAAGGTCTATTTTAGAGATGACGTGTAGAGCACACAAACAAGGTAGAGACATGTGCTCCACGCATTGGCTATTTTGGAGGATCGATACAAAGAACTTTACATGGACATAGGCCGAAATATATCTATTACTATCAATTAACTATCGGTAGTCTATGGTAGCACACTTGCATGTGTGGATAATTTTGTATGTGACACGTGGCTAATAATAACACGTGACCTATTTTTAGAATAGATAAGCGGTGAAGGGAAAGTACCCACCCTTATATATATGTAGTGAACTACATAGTAGAGGTAGATGTATTATGGTGAATATACGAGACAGAGATCGACATATACATATATATGCATACATAGTGAGATTATGTTTTAAATATGTTACGTGCATACTCTTTGTGATTGTAATGAAGCTTCACGTATACTTATTGTATTTAATATAATGGAGGATATTAGTTGAATCGAGTATGTTTTTTATCTCATCATGGTTAATATTTAGTTATGTTATCCCTTAGAGTTAGATCTGGTATGCTCAGTAGAATGATGTGTTACTAATGGAACCGTATGCGTGTTAAGTATTCATCATGCTAACATCTTGCAACAACAACCCTAAAGAGGGATATGGTGGCTTTGTGTGCTTCGGTGAACACTTGAGTCACTGGTTGAGTTATGTGCTAACACATTTAGGGTTTTATTAGATTTGTATTACTAAATTCTAGGCTGCATCAAATTCTCGGGGTATAATCAAATCAAATTGGCACAAGACAGACTTCACAATGCCTTGGGGCACTTTTTCCTATAGTAGAATGCCTTTCGACCTAATCAATCTGAAGCTACATTTCAAAGGGAGATGGATTTGGCATTCAAAGATTTAAAACATTGCATTTTCATATATCTTGATGATCTCACGGTGTTTTCAAAGAAGAGGGGAGATCATATCCATCACTTAGAATAGGTACTTGCAAGGTGTAGAAAACATGGCATATCACTAAATCCCAAAAAGTACATTTTTGGAGTTACGGAAGGCAAGTTACTGGGGAAAATTTTGAATAAACATGGAACACACATTGATCCTGAGAGATTACAAGCCATTCAAGCATTATCTCTACCCACAAACAAGAAAGGAGTTCATTCCTTCTTCGGAAAGGTGAATTTTCTTTGTCGCTTTGTTCCTGAGTTTGCTGAATTGACAAAGCACATCACCACCATGATGAAACCACAAGCAAACTTCAAATGGAACAATGAAGGGAAGGAAAAATTTGAAGATATCAAAAATCCATTGCTAAGGCTCGACCCTTGTGTCTCCATATTTTAACAAAGATTTCATCATGTATTGTTATGCATCAGAACATACCCTCTCTGTCATTCTTGTTCAGAAGAATGATGAAGGCATGGAAGAACCTATTGCTTTCATGAGTTGTCATTGAAAAAGCATGAACTAAACTACAACCAATTGGAAAAGTATTCCTATGCAGTGGTCAAGGTTGTAAAAAATTTCAGATTTTATATCCTCAACTCTCATATGGTGGTGATGGTACTGACAATGCAATCAAGTCCATCTTGACACACAGGATCCTAAAGCTAAAAGAGGAAATTAGATTGAAAAGACTCAAGAATATGACTTGGAGATTTGACCATCCAATCTTGTAAGAGGAAATGTCTCATGTAGATTGATTGCTAAAGATGAAACACTCAAAGCTCAACACGGTGAAGAAAATTGTGCTTGCTCAACTTGTTCCAAAAACAATCCACATGTTCTCTTTGTCACCACTACTGATGAGTGGTATGTTGACATTGCCTATTACTTAACGTATGGAGAATTCCCTCCCCATCTTGATTACAAGAAAAAGAGAACACTCAAGATGAAGGCAACGAAGTTCATAATTTGGAATCATGCACTATACAAGATATGTCTGGATGGATGCTTCCTCAAGTGTGTAGATAAAGAGAAATAAGAAAAATTACTTAAAGCATATCATGACCAAATGCATGGCGTAGACATTTCTTGGCAATGGTCACTTTGCACACAAGATTCTCCGAGGAAGGTATTATTGGCCCACCCTCTTTGCAGACACTCAGGAATGGGTTTCCAAATGTGAAGCATGCCAAAAATTTGTTGGGAGACCACAACTTTTTGCACTACCACTCAGAAAGTTGTTATTGAAGAACCATTTCAGCAATGGGAACTAGATTTCATCAGTGTTCTAAATCCTTGCTTAAGTGCAGGACACACCTATGTGCTCACAATGCAACAAACTACTTCAAAAAATGGGTGGAAGCCATTCCGGAAAAGCAAGCCAACACCAAAATAGTATGTAACTTCATCAAGGAGAATATCATAGTGTATTTCAGAGTGCCACTGAGAAGATTATAGCAGGAAATGCTACCTATTTCTCTTCAGGAGTTGGTGAGTTTTGCTACGGCTACAAAATCTCTTTATCTCATTCATCGGACTACTATCCATAGGGAAATGAAAAATCCAAATCAAGAAACAAGAACATTGTAACCATCATCTGTAAACTCATAGATGAAAACCAAAAGAATTCACACTAAAAGTTGTATGACGCATTATGGATGGACATGATCACTCCCAAGAAGGTAATAGGTATGCCACCATTCCAATTGTTGTATGGGGTTGAAGCATATATTCCCATCACGGTTGAGATGTCAGCTCTCAAGATGTTATAAGTAATAGAATAAGGTCGGTACAAGGATTACATTGACAAGATGATCCTCTTTCTTGAGAAGCTAGAAGAAAATAGACTCTGAGTGGTGGACCATATCAAAGATCACCAACTGAAAGTAAAGATGATTTTTGACAAGAAAGCCAAAGCAAGAGAATTCAAAGTTGGAGACTTTGTCCTACTTTGGGACAAGAGAAGGGAACCAAAAGGAAACCATGGAAATTTTGATTCATTATGGCTTGACCCATTCCATATTCGTGAAGCTTGCACCGAAATGTTTTTCTACTCTAATATTTGGATGGAACGCCACTAGAATTGCCTTGTAGGGGGTAATACCTAAAATTGTATTATCAGTGAAAGTAGCTTTTCCCCCTCCATTCACCATAAGTGATTTTTAGGTGTGTTTCCCTTTTTGTTGTGTGCCATGTGTTTCCTTTTCATCATTGTGTGTGTGTTTCCTTCTTCGTTATCCTTCTCTCTCATGTACATGACTCCTCAGTAGGGCCCAATGGATAAGGCACTCGGTCAACTAATCATATGGTCTTAAATTGAGATTCTAGATTAATCATGTCATGTATTCGCTGCACTTAGTCCATGTCATGTCCCCAAGCTAGATCCAGTTGTTTTCATACAAATGTGTAACAAGGAAATTAACAATTTCGAGCATGAAAACTATACCCCAATGTTAATGTTTTCAAGTCTCATCATTCCAAGACACCCCGAGTCTATCTAGTCAGTCCAAGTGACCTCCCAATTAATGTTATCTCATCCCCCTAGGTGATTTTAGGAGTTCATTTGCAAGCTCCATGTAATTGTGGGAAGGGCTATCACTGGCCTTCTTAGGGTTGGGGAAACCCCATGGAGCAGAGAATAATACCCTAATTAAATGTTAAGGTGGTCTTAGGAAATCATGAAAAATATTTAGGAATATTTTGGAAGGGCTCGGAGAAGTTGGGGCAGTTTCGCCATAATTAGGGTTCACAGGCCTAATCAGTGCACAGGCCAAAACAACTGCTGAGCTTCGGAAGGTGATTCCATGAGCTCCGGATGGAGTTAGGAGAAAACCAAAACATCACTGGAAAGATAATTATCATACCTACATGATGGTAAAATCATATTTTTCACAACACTTTTTCGCATTAGGTCAGTAGGCGGTTGTTCTCGTGTACAGATGGAGTACCAAATCAAAAATATGATATTTCAGGGATAAAATGGAGGAATCAAGACATTATAACCCCACCATTGGATTAAACATTCCATTTCCATTCAGGATCATATAAAAATGTTCCAAAACCTCTAATGGGAGCTCAATTAATCATCGTCACAAGTTTTCTCTTAGAGCAAGTTCGGGACTTAGCCAAATTTTGGGAGGACACATGTCATCTCCAGGAGCCTGGCGGATTTTATGTCCCTAAAGTCCCTAAGGGTTAGGTACATAAACCTTGGAAAAAATTTCCCATCCCCCATGTGACCTCTGGAACCCCATATGACCATTAGGATTGCCAGTTCAGCCCTCGGGTGTAATTTGGAGCTCAAATCCCCTACCGTCGGATCTCCGCACGTGTCAACTCCAGGACCACCATGGAATTTGATGTCCCTCATGTTCCTCATAGGTTAGGGACATCAAACCTTGAAATTTTTCCCATCCCTCTAGGAGATATTTTTGGTCACCCATGTGACCCGCTTCCAACCCCTCAGTGCTTTAAAGCTGATTTTTGAGCACTCACTCCCTGTCGTCAAATCAACGCCACGTGTCAGCTTCTTGCTTACCATGGAAATTTATGTCCCTCATGTCCCTTTGAGGCGAGGGATTTTAGGGAAGAGAAAATAATCCCAGCCCTCTCTCAGCATGATTTCAAACATTCAAATATTTACCTCCTCTACTTCTAACTGCTTCCCCTCCCGTGCACGGCCATATCTCCATTCTTCTCAAAAACCTCCTTACCATCAATCCACCATTTCTAAAAATCAAACCAGAACTATCACAACAATACTCTCCTTCACTCCATGAAAGAATACAGGTCTCAGAAGGAATCTTGAGAAAATGAAGGAGAAATGAAGAACAATAAAGAGAAAAAAAATCTCCATAGCCAAAAAATGAAGATTCATAAAAATATTGCAAACCAAAGTGCACGAATAAATGAGCCATATTTTTTTGTTTATTCCTATATCCAATACCATCAAAAAAATACTTTTGAACTCTCCTCTCATGTAATAGAGCATTCACAATGAAGAAATCTCCTTTCCGGCTCAACGAAGAAAGAAGTGGGATTTCTCGTCAAATTGGTTGTTGGATTGAAGTAATATTTCACATGAAGCACAAGAAGAAAAAACCCACATCAGAAATATAATTTGTTTTTGCAAATGGAGGAGAAAACCATACCTACAATTTTGAGGTCCAATAATGGTTGCCATGTCTGAAGCACTTCCGTGTCCAAAATTGAAATTTTAAAATCCCCTAGACTATTAAGAGGATAGTTCAAAAAATTCATAGGGTGGTATTGGGAAAAAACCCATATCAAAAAAATTATTTCCATGTCAATCCAAACTCCAGAAGCCCACTTTCTAAAAATAGTAGGTCTTCTTACAGGGGGACTATATTTTGGAAAGTCAAAGCAATAGAAGAACTCACAAAGGATACAGAGACATTAGAGGTGCACTTGCAGCTTAGAACTCATCGAAACAGAAATTTTTGCACTTACTAAAAATAGTAAGGGTCCCATGGACACCTACTAAAAATAGAAAGTTGATCTAGAAAGAGTGAGGAATCTGAACAAGAAAGGGGAATCGGGGTCTCAACATCTAGTTGAAGTTCAAGGAAGATTCCTTTTCATACTTACTAAAAATAGTAAGTTTTTATTTAAGGAAAACATGAAGCGAAAAGTGGATGAGACAGGAAGATGGATCAGCCCTTCACCTGTGAGTATGAGATAGAAGACATTGATGTCTTATACATGGACCTGAATGACTTAAGAACTCGCATGACAGCCAAAGACCGAAAGAATATTGAAGATCAGATATTCACCAGTGGCTTGTTTGTTTCCTCGGGACAACCAAAGTATGTTCAAATTCATGAGGTTGTCCTAGCCTTCTCTCACCACTATGAGCCTAAAACATGAACCATCTAAGCTAACAATGGTACAAAAATGGTGGTCATTAGCCCTAGAACCATCTCTCTTTCTCTACAGATATCGACATCACCCAACATGGTCATCATCTCAAAAGACATGGCCTTGCATGATTGGGAAACGATGGATGCATATGTACAAGGGGTTGTGATGTGGTCGTGGTTGAAAATAGGGAGAAATCCCTCAAGGATTCCTAAGAATATTCTAAAGTTTGAGTTTTGAGATGGATATTTGGATGTCATCACTCTCCTCAGTAGAGTAATGGGTGAAGCAAGAACAAGAGACTTCCAAGACTAGATGGGCCTTTTCATCTTGACATTGACAGAAGGAAGGCGGAAGAGAATTGAATGGGGAAGATCATTAATGACAATCTCCATCTACAACTACTCCAAGTACCCATAATGAAGAAGTTCCACATGACTTCTTACTTGGTCTACCTCCTCGCTAGCTCAAGATCATTTAAGTGATTGGCTCTCATGTAAAGAATTTCCGCCAAGGTGCCTCCATTTTAGAAGATTCCCCAGGTGGTAATGGAGGAAATCCATATGCATTTCACTCACGTGAATGATGCATTCATGATGTACATAGTCCGAAACTTGGAAGGATATCTGGAAGCTAGGATGTCATCACAAGCGGCATCCTTGATCAAGAAGTATGGCTCCTATTTCATATAGTTCTTGACATTCTCTTACCAATGCGTTGTTGGCTTCGACCAAGTGCCATGCTAAGGCTGCCCAAGTACCTTAGTGACAAAATTTTATTGTTCTAACTCTATAGATAGATCATTCAGGTGAATAATAGGCTTAGAAGTAGGAGGAAGAAGTTGATTCCATTTCCTATCTCTCTCGGGGTATTCACGTGCAAGAGCTCAAATGATGCATCTCATCTGGAGGTTGATTTTCACTCATTTGACTCTGCATTCCTACATTGCTAGGCCTAACTTTGACATCCGATAAGATCCCGACTCTTTCCATGTCTTGGAATTGCAACATGAGCCACAAGTTGAGGATTATTGGGCCAATTTCACTGGATGAATTTTAAGTTCATGAAAAGGATCATCCGAGGATGACGATTAGTGAGATAAGGAAATTCAAGCTCTCCTGTATGAAGATATTTTGTAAGATGATGGGATGGAGATGTATGATTCTGAGTATGAGGTAGTCAAGATGTCCCTTGTACCTCTAATCAACTGGTATGTTCATGAATCAGGGGATATATTAGAGTAGAATGAGAAGGTGGTGAGGAGAATGAGGAATTAGTTTCAGAAAAATAGAACCATGATCATCCAAATCATGAGGTGTTCCTCCAAGTCGAAGCAAGCATCATGTCAGTCATCTTCAAAAGTCATAGAGGTGACTTCTAGTTCTAAACACTCCAGAGAGAGTTCAAAAGGAAGGCCATGGAATTGGAAGCTTCTCCTCATGAGAAGACGCCAAAGAAACTCAGAGTAGAAGAAGGCTCATTTGCATCACTGCTAGAAGAAGATTTGATCACAAAAATGCATGAAGTACATCCCATGACAAAGGCACAAGTGGATGAAGAACACATGGTTCAGGATTCATTCTTTGAGCCACCACAGGAGGTTTCCCCTCTTGATGACACTCATGTCTCTCCCATTCAGGATTTGACTCCTCCTTCAAAATAGGGTACCATCAAGTACACCTATCATTAACCTTGAGTCCGATGAGATGTTTCCTTGGATACATGAAACAATTGTCCTTGACACCCGCACTATGTAGTAAGTGGCAGCCCTTGATCTATTAGCGATTGTCTCATTGGACAAAGAAAAATATCAAGGAAGCTCGCACATACAGCCTCATGGTTCTACAGTGGGGAAATGGGTAATCAATACATCAAGTAGCTCGGCCCAAAGTAATCAAGCCAGTGGATGAAATGACACTAGATGACTATGAAATGAGCACAATTCAACTGGGATCGGAAACTCATGAAGGGGATTTGCACATGTATCAGCAATATTCTACTCACATGGTGGTGAGGAATAAATAATATAAGAAGAATATTGATGAACTGAAAGAGTAGGTGTGAACTCTGTCATTTTATGTGTAACATCTATTTGATCCTAATGCCATGATAATTCCCACTGAGGAAGTTTTCCCATTAGTAGCTTCAATCCAAAATCCATCAGGAAGACACATGAGTTCACAATACAGGCAATCAAATAATGAATGGATCAACTCAATTTTTGAAAAGGGAAGTCAATGCTCCAATAAGCAACAAAATATTCACTTACATGTGTGCGATAAAAAATAGGACACAAACACTCAAAGAGGACTTGGAGAAAGAAAGGGACTATTAGGAACCTTTGGGCCTAGTAGTAGATGAAATGGGAAACACTTATCACCAGGAGTTGATCAACAGAAGATCTTTGAAACTACCTCGAAAGACTAATCACATGTTTGGGAAAGGGCCTTTGCAATCAAGTTATAGGAAATAAATCGTGTCATCACAGAGATGGAGGAAAAAGAGGAACAAGCATACAAATTATAGGATAGTGTAAATTAGAAAATTTAGAAGCTTGGAGTGCCTATAATGGGTGAAGATACAACTGTCCAATGAGTTGATTGGTCCATTTGAATAACACGTCAAGAAAGAGGTAGGAAACCCATCGTCCTTCACTAAGGATACCCTCAACTTCCTCTCAGATATTTGGGTCTCCATTGCACTTATCACAAAGAAACATTCATCATGGTTCAGGAAGTGTAAAGACATAAATAATTTGGTTGATGGATGGACAAAACCTTGAGTTATGTTCGCATTCCTCATGCCGAAAAGGTGGAACCTGTAGCTACTCATTTCAAAAAATGATCTTGGAGGAACAGAGGCCTTCTTAGGAGTGCGAATTGGAAGCTAGTTAAGGATCGAGATCAAATCCATTGCATCGGCTCATCCTTATGCATAATTCTTCTTCTTCCTCTTCTTTCACTCTCTTCTCTTCTCACCCAACGATCTCACTCATCAATGTTATATTTTTACGTTGAGGTTTGCACATTTTAATATAACTTTAAGTGACTTTAGAAACATAATGTAAACTTTAAGTCACCTTGTTTTTATAAAAGGTACTTAAATATTTAAGTGGAATATGAATAGTCTAAATTCACATTAAAGTATTTGAAAATTCACTAGGAAGATGAATATTTGCCTTTAATTCTATAAATTGTAACAAGGTCCTCATTTGAGCTTCTTCTTAAACTTCTTATTATTCTTAGACAATTTCTTAAACTTCTTAGATGTTGGAGATATTTTTGTAAATTCATGAGCGAGATATCCTTGTGAAGAGAGTAAAGAGATAGCAAATTTCTTCTATTTCCCATACTAAAAATGTTTCCTACTTCTATGTTATGTACAATTTCTTCTTGAGATTCAATAAAGGAAGAAGGAATTTTCACCATTTTTTACTAAGGAGTTTAGTGGTACTTTGTGCTCATTAAACGCCATTTGGTCTTGTTGTTGTTATGTAGATTTGTTTTCTTCTAAATTCAGGTGCATGTAATGAAAATTTTGGATGATGTATGCAAGTCTCTAATTTTCTATTTGTAGCATTAGTTTTCTCTTTTCTAAATTTCTCACTCCCTTTTCCTTTTTCCTAGAAAATTCCTCTCTTGCAGATATATGCAAGATTTTTCCATAGGGTTAATGGAGTTCCCCTATTAGATCCCCACCAAAAGGCCACTAGGATAAAACTCACTTTTTACTCATGCATACACATATGGAATCTGCACTGGTTAAGTAGAGAGACTTAAACTCCTATATCGTTGGCAAGATAACCACCAATTTGTCCCCTACAAAGTTTCTCTCCAACAAGCGGTTTGGAGCAACTTACACTTAAAGTGCAATTGTAGGAGCTACATGAGGAGTTATGAATCCATTAAAGTTTTTTGTTATTATGGTTTAGAGATATTTCCATTGATATATTAAACTTATGATTTTTATATGGTATGAAGAAGTTATGACATGTTCTTTAAGTTTCAAATCTGGAGGATGATTGATCTAGTAGAGTGTTGAATGAATTCATGAGGTAGAGTGATGATTCTAAGTTGTTATTTATTAGTGAAGGTTTATGAGTGCTTAGAAAATATTTCTAATTTTTATTCATGCTTTGGTCAAGTGCAGAAGTGATTTTTGAGGTGATGGAGCAAGTTGAGCTCAAGGTCGGCCTGAGTCCTAGAAGGATAAAGAAGTAGTTTTAGAGATTGTCTAGGTTAGAGGCCTTCCACTTGGATTTGGAAGGATTTATAATATTTTATAGAAATATGATTCATATGTATTTCCATTGGTATTATTTTTTTGTCCTTGTGATGATATTTTATGGTTCATCCAAGTCGGTTTGTGGAGAATAAGGATGTTGATTTTTAGGACAAGATTTCTCAAGATAGAAGATTGAGTTAGTTGAAGTATGAAATGAATTGTTTGATGCTTGCTATTAGTTGTAAATTTAAGAGGGATTAATATTTTTCCTAATGAAATAATTTTAGGTCTTAAAATTGGCATAAAGGGTGCAAACTAGTTGATTTTGTAAAATTGATTTTTGGGAAGCTTAATCGGGTGAAGAGGAACGTTGATGTGCTTTGCACATATGGATGTCTCATGAGCTCTAACATACATGGATGTGATCTAAAATTTTCTGAGGATTACATATAGTGGTTACATTTCCTAGTTGAGTTGTTTAGGAGTGTGCTTGATGCCCAAAGGTTGATACAGGTGCTAGAAACATCTGTTTTGAGAAGTATGTGATCCTTTTGAGTAATGTTATGAATAATTGGATTAATGCAAGCTAATTAATGACCATGGATGGTTTTATATGTTAAATTACACATGTATGATGAATTTAAGAGATTGATTAATATAGGTGTTGTCACTTTTAGTTTTATCACATCCAAGTGATGGGTTTTTGAGCTTGTTTTGTGTAAGTTGGAAGATTTTGAGCATGGCCGACCTATATGGGTCATATCTGAATGTTTTTATGATTTTTTTCAGATTTTTTAAAGTTGTATTGGTTGAGATAAATGTATTGGTCCAATATCCCTTATGTTTAAAATATGAAATGTGTATAAAATTAATGTTTTGAGTTCATTTTTGAACTAGTGCTCTTAAAGGGAAAAGCGCAACCCATATGTGAAACTATAACATGTATGAATGCATGATTTGAAGGTTTAGGAAGTGTGTTAAATGTTTAATAATGTTAGAGATCATGTGAGCAAGGTTTTAGATCTAAGATAAGTTCGGAAGGAAGAAGATAGAGCGAGATTAAGATATGAGGGTTTGATTGTGATTGTATGAGATGAATTAAATATCTCCATCAATTATGACAGCAAAAAGTTTAGATATCATCATCATATGGTGTATGAGTTGTTTCTTAGATATCTTAGGGGGTTGTATCCTCCTTGTGGAGTGGGTTCTTCACTAAATTAGGGGTTGGTGCTCCTTGTAGAGTTGTTTCTCTACTAAACTAGGGTTGACCTACTCTTTTGAAGTTTTGCTTCACTAAATTTCTTTCCTTTGTGTAATAGAAGCATATTTTCAATGGGTTTTCCCACTTACATATGTTGTTTATGTGTTGTGCATCTTAATTTATGTTGTTGTGATTGAATGTTGAATATCTTAATAAGCACACATGGTTATGAATGATGTATGGACAACTTAATTAATGAATGTATGGTTTGGTAAATGAAGTAAAAATCATTGTAGGACTGATTCACCCCCCCCCCTCTCTCTCATTACATTATGCTTCCAACAAACATTTCTTGGAGCATCCACATCCAACTGATCTTAGATATTTAACAAGCGTGTGTGCTTCATTCTAAGATTTAGCCAATCTCATCTGAGGTTACAAGGAGGTACAAAGGAAGGATTAAGTTTTCTTATTGTTTTTTTCTTTCCCTTATTTCACATTTTCTTTGTATACATGTTGGTTATTGTTTTTAGAGTTACAAATGGAAATGTGTAAAGGTTGTAATGTGAATTTTGCGCGTTAAGTTTTGGACCTTGTATGACATGATGTCATGTATTATTGGGAACCCTATGAAATATAATCAAATTAAAATTATTAATAAGTTAAAATATTACAAGCATTGAAATAAACAAATGGAATTAAGGGAAGACTAACTGAGTAATAAATTAAGAGAACTATCAATCTTCACAAAACATTAAAATTTTCAAATTTGTTTGGCTTCTTTATGGTCATGTTTTAGTTACAAGTTTATTTTCCCTAAATGAAAATAGTCATTGGAAAATTTCCTTTGCTTACTTATCCCTTTATTTATACCTCAATTTTTGTTGCATCAAGGATGATGCTCTTATAAGTGGAGGGAAATGTAATGCCCCACCCTATCGCATCAAGTCGGTGATCTTTTCCAAATGTCATAGATTTTGTAATGATTGAATTTAGATGTTTTCACTAGGATCAACTTCTCAATTTGGGATGATATTATATCACAAGTCAACATGTGTCCCCATGTTTATGTTTGAGAGGCTTCTCTAATTCAAGTTTTAGGTGTCTCATTAAACACACTCGGTGATGTTTTTAGTTGTATTTGATTTATCAACATAAGATATCCTTATAAATTATTATTAAAAAATACTTATATATATATATATATATATATATATATATATGTATATATATATATATATATATATATATATATATGTATATATATTATATATGAATATCTATATAGTAATAAAGATATATACATATAAAAATAATAATAAAATAAATAGAAATAGTAATATTCAAATGGTATGGTTATGTGGGGTGAGTGGGTAAAAGAGGTAGAGGGAAATTATTGGAATTATAGGGATTTGGTATTAGAGAAGGCATGCCTTTTGTCATATAGGAATTTTCAAGTTATGGAAGACACGTATGCAAAACATGGAAGTAAATATAAGGCATGAGAACTGATGCGAGAGAAAATTCTTAACAAGGCTATATTTAACTTTCGCAAGAGTTTGCAAAACATAACTCAACTCGGTCTGTAAAGAGGATCAACAACAATCCTAATATGACTAAAAACTTTTAAAAATGGAAATTTGACTCCTATAAGGATCCTTTCATCACCCTACTATATCTTATACTGTCTTTCACTCTCAAACTGATCCATAAACTCTTTCCAAGTCATGTAAACTAACTTAGCATTTACCTTCCTTGATTGAAGCTCTTCCTTCCTTCACCACCTCTTCACTAGTTCTTGGTTCCACTATCAACTCTTGGATTTTTGGATTCTTGAGACCTCTCCACTACCTAGCACCATATCTTACACTCAAATAACTGTTAAAAGCATTAATAGAATACATAAAAGAGGCTCCAAACTATATCTCTTACCATCTTCCTTAACCTGCCCTTCCATGCTCTTAAGAACACACATCTTGCTCACACCAAGGTTATGAAATTATACAGCCACCCATAATTATTTATCACCTTCCTTGGTTTTCCTTCATCACCCCTGACATGCTTGTAAAATCTCAGGACCTAACTCCTCGCAAAACTCATTCTATCTTTTTTTTTTTGCATTTTACCTCTTAAACCCTCAACTAGGTCTACCTCAAGCAATCATCAAACATATCTTTATTTTTCAAAGGTATCAATATTAAAAAATAGATGTTTATGAGCACCCTTTTAAGTTCTTTTTCATTCTCTAGAATTCTCAATGCTTGGCTCAAGGTATAAGGCTTGGTTCCTTTGTAAAACGGTTTCTACAAAGTTAGGTTTTACATTGTGCACATAGTCATCTAAGGGGACCGGTAAGAAGATATCCACTTTAACCAATGAAAATAAAAAATTCTTCCTTTAAAACTTCAAATATGAACATGGGATTGTTTCTACCAGTTTTAGAGTTAGACTCTTTGTTCAAGGATTTTTAGTCCTCTTTCTTTTTCAAAATCCTAATCTGGGTATGTGTATATCCTAAGAAGGCTAAAATAACAATAAATTTCACCAAATTTCGTTTGAAGGACCTAAAATTCACCCAAAGGTCTGTATTGACATGTTTTCCTTGAATAACTCACCAGTGTGTTATGACAATGAGTGTGAATGCTTGTTTCATGAAGTGGTTGTCAGCAAGTATGCGAGAAAAATAGAGTACAAAACCCTCCATGACAACATTGAAAACCTTAAGCTCATTTAAATGTAATTACTGAGTTCCTTCTATATATTATGCTTCTAATATATATTTATAATGATGTCTCCTTTCTTACACATTGATTATATGTATGGAATGCAAACAGAGTCACATTTTGCACACACGGTTAGTTCTTTTCAATATGCATGCAATTTTCACGAAGAAATTACTTCTTAGTTCATACTATCACCTTCAATATCACTGAGAAATAACTTACACACACAAGAATCATTCCAAAAATACTTTTTCTACACTATCACAATTGTATTCATCTTGAATCTTGTTAAAGAGTCATTTGTGCATCAAAATAAAGCAATAGTGCATCTTAGAAACTTAAGAGAAATGCATGCATTACCCTAGTATTCATCTAAGGATTCACTTAAGTATTATGAAGAAATATTATCAATCCTGATTACAAAACTCAGAACACTCTTGAGAACAACATTTACACAACAAAATGATTTCATCTCCATATATGTTAATATGTTTCCTCTTACAAACTTCTGAGTTCATCTTCATTCCCACCTTTACTTCATCCTCTTCATGAAAAATGAGCTTCCAAGCTCACTACCACACTCCCTATACTCGAACTCCCACATGCATGTACCTACTCTAACAATGTAACTAACATTTCCCTTGTGACTCTTGAGCTTCCATTCACCTCCTAGACTCATAACTGCCACTATTATACTAACTTAAGCATTTTTAATGACTCACTCCCTATGATGACTTATCACACTTGTCCAAGACACCTAATACTCTCTTTAAAATCCTTTAATCCCCTTTACAATATTAATTCTCCATTTCCACCCTTTTACAAATTCAAACCTCACTTTGGAGGGAAAAGTACTTACAAAGGAAATTCAAATTTTTTACTCTTTTCCCCCTCTTACAAGGACTCATTCAAACCTCCTATGGACTCTAACACATCCCACAACCTCAAATTCATGACTAGAATATAGATTAACATCATGATAGTTCTTGTGCCAAGATTCTCATGCATCATACTCCCAAGGTGGAGAAAAGTTGCATATACTTTCTTTGCTTTCTTTTGTCTTAATCCTCATTTTTGTATTTGATATGATCTCCTTGTTCCCAATGTCATTAGATTGCTCATATCCACCGGGTCCCACATAGTAGTCTTTGGTCTTCCATTTTCTTTGACATAACACTCTTGTTTCTTGATCTTCATGTCTCCTCTTTTGATACTCGCACACACAAACACAAAAATAAATAATGCATTGTTCTTCTCCTCTTATGTTACTTCCGATTCACATACAATCCATGTAGCCATCATTTTCTCTATCAAAATCTTCATGTTCTTTCTCATTTTCATCCTTCACCATTTCAAGTTTCCTTAACTCTACATTTTCTTGTTCCTTTCTTTCAATCACATCATCATATGCCCAACAAATCATCTTTGTCTCAGTTGTACCTTCATTTTTCTCCTTTCCATCCATGTCATCTAACAAATTTTGTAAAATATCATCAACATCATCCATAAAAGCTTCATTCCATTATTTTTCATCATTAGGCTTGTCAATTTCAAATGCACAATTGACTTCATTTTGGAAAATTTAAATGAATTCACTCATATCATCCTATTAGTGCAAATCTATAGCACCCCCTAAATGACCTATAGATCTACAGTCCAGAATTGCATCATTTAGTGTGATTGCACAACATTGAGTTTTCTCCAAGGTGTGGGACCTTGCAAGGTGAGAAAAATCTATAGAGAAATATGGTTCTTACCCCTCTGTTTAGGTGTATGCATGAATTTTGCAGAGGTTCAATGCTAAATCCTACTCTAGATTCCAAGGAGACAGAGTTAAAATATGTAAAAGGAAACAAAACTAAATAAAATGGTGATACACCAAAGGAGTGATGGACCTCTGTTTTTTCAAATAAACACAGATCATAATAATGTAACACTAGAATATGCACAAATTTCCAAAATGTAATGAAGGATCGGAAGGAAATAATAAATGCAAGAAAGGATTGTAAATTCATTTGTAGAGCATGCCTTATCATTCCCAGTTTTGATACAATGCATTACAATTGAAAAGAGGCAAAAAAATGTATTCGCATTCCACCGAGAGGCCTGAAAATCCATGAATTCATGTGCCAAGGTGAAGAGGGGAGACTTCAAGAACAAAAATGTCCAACCCTTTACTGAACGAGCCAAATCTGGATTTTAACAATGGAGTAGAACGAAGGTAAAAAATGTAGGAAAATTGATTTTAGATCTCCAACCACTGACAAGATTCATTAAAACAGTAAGGGAACCCTCAAAATCCATTTTTTGATGCATTTGGCCATGCTTTGGAGAAGAAACGAGTGCCATACTTCATCAATTTTGGTGGTTAGGGGTTGGTTCAGCATTTTTCCCGTGCTAAAGACATTTCTTCATTTTTCTCCCACCAAAACCCACCAAAAATAAAAATTGAATAGTCCATGATGTGGATAATTTTAACACCTTTCTAATGATACCAAAAACACGAAAATATGAGCTCTGGATAAAAAAATATGGCCCTATGAAGATTTAGGGAAGAACTAGTAAAAACAGAGTCAAAATCAGGGTCGGCAGGGTCAAACTTAAAATTTTTCCCTTTTAGAAAAATTCCCCAAAAAAAAACTCCGTGCCTCCGCCACTTCGAGACATGTGGCATCACCTAGTTTGTTGATGGGACATGGCCTTCAAAACAAGATTTTTCCCCTCTTCGCCACTTTGGAAAATTTTCCAAAAATCCTCTGCGGGTCCACCACTCTATGACATGTGGCACCTTATGGTTGCTTAGTGGGGATGCACCTCAACTTTCACCTTTGCGCCCTTTTCAACTTTGAAAAATCCCAAAATCCTTCAACCGTCTCAACTCTCACCACCGACAGGACACGTGGCACCTTCTAGGTTGCTCGCCTGGGATGCGTTGTATTTTTCCTATGACGCACTTTAACCAAATGTCGAAAAAACTCGAAGTCCTTCCACCCCGCTTGCTCTGCCTAACATGTGGTGCCATTTCATTTCCTTGTGGGATTTTAGGCCAAAATTTTCCCTTTTACCCTTTGACCCCAAAAGGCTAAGTGCCAATTTTTTTCCCACGAGGCCCACCTTGGGAAAATTTCCCCCAAACTCCGTCGAGCCATAACTTGTAAAAGACAAGGAGTTAGGAAGACTTCTTTACCTTTCTCGAAAAGGGGATAAAATTCTATCGATGGAAGCAATACTCAAAAAAATTTTGAGTGCCTAAATTGTGTAAAAATTTGACTGAGGCAAAAAGAAGGAAAGAATGAAGGCACGTTAGCCAAAAATAAGCAGGGGGCTCATTTTGGATAAAAATTTTGGTGACTCAGAGGGTCATCCCTATGGAGAAGTGACCGGTTATTCGAAGCAATCCATTGGGAAATGGATTCATGAACTTAACTTCTCGTTACTCCCAATTCATTAGAAAATCTCTAAGATGAAGATTGTGAGAGTAGAAAATTACTTTGACCTGGAACATGATTTGCAAAAGATGCATCCTTGGGGCAACAAAACTTGTACCAAAGCACTTAGGGAAATGTAAATCTAACCTACAACAAAAATGTGCATAAGCACTTGGAGGAATGAAAAATCTAAGCTAATATATACAAGGTGAGAAGTTTCCTTCTAGTAAGAATGCTTTAGATGGATTCCATTAATTGGAATTTGCAGTTCCTCACCATCCAATGTAGATGATTGGGAGGCATTGCTGTTTTTGCATTTTGTGACAATGTAGGGGCCACTCCAAATGGAATCAAATTTTGAATGCTAACCTAGCTTTTCTCGCTCGGCATCCCATTTCAACACTAAATCTCCAACTTCTAAAGTTCTAGCCTTAGCTTTCCTATCAAGCTTCTCTTAATCAAAGCTTGGTCCTTCTCCATTGTTTGGGCTACATGCTCTCTAATTTCTTGGAGTTCCATAAATTATGCATATCTAACCTCCATGGGCTCAAAATCTAACAGTTCCAATTGCTTCATGAGTTCCAATGTTGGTAACTCAAGTGACATAGGCAAAAATACCTCTTTCCCATAAACAAGTCTCGAATGGAGAGTTACCATGTGGATCTCTTGGGAGTTATCCTATCATCCCATAGAGCTGATTTGAGCTTAGTGTGCCAAGTCTTCTAATTTCCATCAAGAGTCCTCTTGTTGATCCTTAATAGATTCTTGTTGGTGGACTCATTGGCCATTCCCTTTAGGGTAATAATTTGATGAAGTGCTCAAATAGATCCCATTCTAACAAGCCATTCTGGGCCAGGTTACCTTTGATCCTATAAATGCCAACACATCATCTGATATTATAGTGGCAGTGTATACCAAATCTGTTGTTATCCCCTCATAGAAGTCTATAATGCTAGATTCATTTGCCTCTTTGAGTGCCATTGCCTTAGTCCATTTGGTGAAGTAGTATCTTGCTGTTAGAATCCATTTGTGCCTCTGATTGAGTTTGGATTAATGACTCCAATGAAGTCCAATCCCCATTGCATGAATGGCTGGTCAACTAAGATTGGGTGCAATGGAAGTGCTGCTAACCTCTCTTTTCTGTGAAGAATACACATCTCTTGCACCTCTTGATCCATGCATAACAATCACTAAACACTTTAGGCCAATAATAACTAGCCTTCATTATCTTGAGAAATTGTCACTACTTGGAGAAAATGACCCCACTGATCCATTATGGAACTCTTCTAACATTTTCTCAATTCACGATTTGTTCCAATGCATCTCAACACCCCATTGATATCTTTTTTGAACAAGACGCCATCAACAAGTGCATACGGAGTAGCCTATAATCTAAAGTGTCTTCTTTTGGCTTTGTTCATCTCTAGAGGGCATAGGCCTGTTTGTAAGAAGTGCATAATGTCTTGGGTCCAGCAAGGAGTGAGCACACCACCATTTTCTTCTTGAACATCTCTTTGTTCTTGGTTTGTCTTGCACCAAAATAACATTCTTATCTTTGTTTGCTTGATTGGTTAAATCAATGCCAATTGCTCACACATTACCTTTCCTCGAACCATCTTGGTGACTTTGATCTCAATTTCATGCTCCATGACATGAGTAATCCACCCTACACGTTTTCATTTAGATATTTGTTGATGAGGAAGTCCTTAACTCCCATGAGAAACCAATAGTTGAACCTTGTTGTTTGAAACTAGATGCTTGAATTTATTCAAGCTCCTAATCACTACAAGAACATACTTCTCAATGAAGGAATACCTTACTTCATAGTCCTCCAATCTTTGGCTAAAAGAAGGCAATTGGCTGCTCTTTGCATTTTCTTCATTCTACTATACTAAAATTGTAAAAATGTATCATCACCGCAAAATGCATAGAGGATAAAATATCTGGAGAAATCTAGGTTAATGAGAGTTGGAGCCTATGATATAGCTTCTTTGATTGCCTCAAAAGTTGCCTTACCTTCATCTATCTATTTTAATGCCACACTTTTCTTCAACATCATAGTTATTTGCTTGACAAGGGCTGCGAAGTTTTGAACAAACCTTCGAACAAAATTGATTCTTCCTAAGAAACTTTGAAGAGCCTTCTTATGTCTTGGAAATGGTAGTGATCTTATTACTTGACCCTCTACTGGATCAATTGCTAACCTTCTTTGGAAACAATGTGGCTCAGGAGCTTGGATTCATGAGCTAGGAATATGCATTTTGTGGATTCAAGGATACCCCCAAATCTTCTACATCTTTGGAACACTTGTCTCAAATGAAAGAGATGGTCTGCACTGCACTTTTAGAAAATACGGTAATATCATCTACGTATATCAGTCTTATTTTTGATCAATCCTTGAATGCCATATCCATTTCCCTTTGGAAAGTAGCTCTGGCATTAGACAACCCAAATGGAATTTTCTATATGCATAGGTTCCCCATTTGGTAGTGAAGGCTATTTTGAAGCCGATCATCTTCCTTTACCATGATCCGATTATACCTGAATAACCATCTAGCAATGAAAACCTCTCAGAGCCAAAGAACAACTTACAAAATCTGCT
Organism: Taxus wallichiana var. yunnanensis; assembly: GCA_018340775.1. Classification (NCBI taxonomy): domain Eukaryota; kingdom Viridiplantae; phylum Streptophyta; class Pinopsida; order Cupressales; family Taxaceae; genus Taxus; species Taxus wallichiana. The sequence goes on from CM031235.1 coordinate 947,319,762, forward strand.
TCATAAAAGGAAGTGGGTAGTGATCCTTCTGAGGATGCTTTGTTTAAATCTCTAAAGTATACACACAACCTGATTTCTCCACTCTTCTTTCTAATCTGAACCAAGTTTGTAACCCAACTTGAATGCTTGATGGGGAATATGATACTTGCCTCTATTAACTTATTCAATTCATTCTTCATGAGAGGCTCAATGTGTGGATTGACTAGTCTCTGTTTTTTCCTGATGGGCTTAGCACTTGGATCTAGTTCAATTGTGTGTTGAGATAGCTTGGGATTGAAACCTATCAATTCTTCATAGCTCCAAGAAAATACATCCGGAACTCTTGGAAAAGTTGCATGAACTCATACCTTTCTTTCTTGGTTGCCACTTTACCAATTTGAAGTGACTTGCCTTCCCCAACCGATATTGGCTCTGAATCCTCTCCCTTGACTTGGATGTTTTCTTTCTCCTTCCTAAATTGATCATTAGGATTAAAGATGGACTCTAAAGTCACAAGTCCTTTGGTAGTTTGTTGGTTCTCAAGCTGTACCACTTGATCACCTGCATTGTTGTTCCAAATTTCCCGATTTTTGGTTGAGAACTTAGCTTCCTCTTACCAAGAAATTGATGATTTTTGTCACTCTCAAAAACTTGCTAACAACTTGCATTATTGTCTACACCGATGGCCTCACAATCACATGGATGTTTGGCTGCATTTTATCTCTTTTGATACTTTCCACAACATCAAAAGTCGTTGCTCCAACTACCGTTTCAATCCTATCAGCAGCTTGGTTCTCTTTCCTAGGGATGGAGTTGATGCCAAAGCCCTCAAAATCTTCAATGAGGTCCCATACCCTATTCTTATAACTCTTAAGAAGGTCATTCTTGGCAGCATGTTGTCCTTTAACTTGATTAACAATCAGCTCACTATCACCAAAGACTTGTAAGTTTTTTATGCCTCTCTTCCTTGACCAATGCAATCCATGTATCAAAGTCTTCATATTTAGCAGTGTTAGAACATGCAAACTGAAATCTAAAAATTGAATAAAACTTAATGCCTTGAGGTGAAACAAGCATAGATCCTCCTCCTGCACCTTGTCTACTTCTTGAACCATCAAAGAACAACTACCATACCTCATTTTCTTCGTATGTGATGTAATAGAATCCTAGTTCAGATTCCTTTATTTCCTCTGTAGGATCAAAAGCATGTACCTTGCTTGCCCATTCGTCAAGAGTCAAATCTAGAATGCTTCCAACTTTGGTGTAATGTTGGCTTCATGCGTGCTTGGATAATCCTCTTGATCAAACATTGAATAGTTAGCATTGATTGGGTTTGGAGTATAAGGCTCAATGTGAAAGTTTGCAATAGGTTTGGACCTGATTGTGGCCTCGATCCATACCTTGTCTAAACAACATGTGTGACTAGTCGGAGATAGGTATCCTCCAATTCTAGTGTGAAATCCTTGTGACAAACATATGGCAAAAGAGTGGTGGCAAATCTATTTCCAACACATCTTACAAAATAGTGACATTGGGGCATGCATGTAAAGTAAGGCTCAAATATTTAACTACCCAACTATGGCTATTGTTGTCCCATCTAATTAGCACCACCCTCGATATGACCTCTCATATTCAAGGCCTAGGTTGATCGGCCTATTTGGCTTGGGAATCACGGAACTACTTGCCCCAGAATCAATCATACAACTAATGTACTAGTTTATCCCCAATTATCAATGAGACATAAAATGGAGGGGCTTCAAAATTTTACTCTTATTGTCCTCCTTGATTCCCACAAAGCTGAGTATCATTTGGTGAGTTCCTTCTTTTACATATGAAAATGTCAAGCTAATTTGAGGTTCACCAATTCTTCATGGCAGATGTAATAGATCCCTTGTCCTAGGATGGATAGTGACTCCACATAGATATGTTCTACATTGGTCTTCTTCATTTGTTCAATGATGTTAAATGGGATGAACCATCTCTTTTTTTTCCTTTTTAGTCTGCCATGATTCTTTTCTTTGTACATGGGCTACAACTTCTCACGGCATTTAAGATGAGTCTAGAAGGTGGCTTGGGTATCCTTGCACATTTGGAACTACATTTTGCTTTCCAACACTTTGTGGAGTGATGGAAGGTTATGAATCACTTAGATCTAATGACTACCATTCACCAATATTCTCTTCTTTGATTGTGTAAGTTAGCTGCTATGCTCGAGAAGGTGTTCAACCTCATACCACAAAAATCTTTAGCTTTCTATCGGTCGCAAGTGTAGTCTCATTTGGAGTTGTATCTCGTTGAGATGTCCTTGTTGTTGGTTTGTTTCTGACTCGCCTCACTTTCTACACTTTGCTATCACACCATCAAAGCTTGGTTCAAAACACTTATTGAAGTTACATAGACTAGTTATGAGGTTCATTGCATGGGAACACCAATCACACTCTCTAGCTATATTATTTTACATTGGCATGTAAGGATTTAGAGGTAGTTGTAACATTGGGGTTAGTATGGGCTGAAATGGTCTATCGCAGAGGCCTTACTCGATTTTTATTTAGCAACAGACGTAACTGGAACGAAG